>SNQJ01S0058693.1:5830-16221 GCA_010110895.2 Picea sitchensis
TTGAAGAAGAAGTTGTCACATTGAGATTTAAAATTGTCAAGCTCAACAAGAATGTTGAAGAGAGAGAAACATCCACATCATAATTAAAGAAAGTTGAAGAGAAGCACTCTAGGTTGCCAGAAAGGAAGAATGAATACAAGGGTAAGAGTTATGCAAAAATACTCAAAGGAAGGAATCATGGTCAACAAGAATCAAATAAGAATGAGTATAATAGAGAAAATTCTTCAATAAGAACTTCCACATTCAATAAGAAAAGAAGCTTTAATCATGATGATGGAATCAACAAAAGATAAGATCACGATCAATCGTGGCATGAATTCATAAGGATTGCACTGCAAATAAGATCATTCACTCCCAGGTATGTAAGTTTATTTTATGGTCATTGTTTTAATTGTACTAACTTTGGACATAAAATTGTAGATTTAAGGGCTTATGGAAGAAATTTTGAAGAAATAAATGATTTTGGATCCACATAACATTGAATGTCACAAATTCCACGATTATGGTCACATAGCTTGAAATTGTAGAAGCATGATAGAGCCCACTATGAAATAAAAAATCAATGTCAGATACATGAAGGTTTGGATAAGAAAATAAATACAATAAGAGCAGGTGAATAAATAACAGTTCCCAGAGATCGCAGGATTTGCAGTAGTGCAAGAAAGAAAACAAGAGCAGGTGAATAAAGAACAATTCCCAGAGATCGCAGGATTTGTAGTAGTGGGAGAAAGAAAATAAGAGAAGGCAAATGCATAATAGGCCCAAGAGATTGTACTCTCAGGAATTGTAGTGAAATATCATAATGAATCCATAGGAAGAAAGGAAGAAGTCAGAGTGCAGAGGGATGATGAGTCTATATAAAAGGAGGAACATTACTTTGCATTATGGAGGATTCCTCCATTTGTTTGAGCCATCCGGTTTGGAGACTCCCAGTAAATATGAATATTGAATAGGGGGAGTATATGTAATAGCTGCTATGGATAAAAGAACCATATTTCGAGCAGTTTGAAATGTTTGTAGATACGGATTCATAGTAGTTAGATAGAATAATTACAGAATGATAGATTGATCAATTGAGAAGCAATATTCCCATGCAGATATCATAGGAACATCATTGAAACACTTTATAGGAAGGGTTGTATTCATTATAGGTTCAAGGATGTATTGCATATTAGTGGACATATTTGATTCAATCTGAGAAACATGAATATGTGATGATTAGTTACAACAAAGAAACTTCATAATAGTACAGTGACAGATGGGTCAATATTGTGGACAATTGAGTAACAAAGTTATGGACAACTTATGACATATGGAAAAATATGGATTTATGATATCATTGGTAGGTCTAGACAAATATATGACAGGGAATATTTACAAATTGGAACCAGTGGAATCAATGTACAAGTGGAATCATTTAGTCAAAAGAAGACAAGTAGTGAAAGGCTTAGAAGAACAAGGAAAGAGAAACCTTCGGTAGAAGCTATATCATTAGAGGGGCAGTTTTGAAGAGTATGGTCACTGATGTATAAATAGTGAACATGACAGACCATGAATATTTTAATTCAAGAAATTTGAATGATTTTTATATATGTCAGAGAATTACAAGAGGAATCACCAATGGAAAAGAAGCACCAGAAGAGAGGAAAGGAAGAGTATACAAGAAGCCCCATATTGATCTATATATTGTAGAAAAGTTAAGGGGAGAGAAATCGTTAGAGAAATAAATAATGAAATAAATATTAGAATCATGTAGACAGGGTGAGACATACCGACATGGGGAGTTATCATTTTTTCCATTATGTCAAAGGGAGATAAAGAGAAATATTAGAACAATAAGATTCAAGTGCATGAAGCAGAGATTGATTATTTAGAGAAGGTATAATTTCATTGGAGACATTCTTTATTGATATCAAAGAGAAGAGGAAATTGGAAAGAAACATGAGGAGAGAAACATGTGAAGAGAAAGAACAGAAGCATTAAGATAGGGGGAGCATCCCCAAGGAGAGATACCCTTTTCTATTGATGTCAAAGGGGGAGAGAAAAATTGATATAATCATTGATGAGGATTGATGGTCACAGTGGGAGAATGTTTATTGGAGTATGAATGTTTCCATTAATTTTGGTGTTTCGATCAATACCAAAGGGGGAGATTGCTGGAAAATTGGTTGTAATTTATTTCAACCCTTGAAGCATTCGAGATACCCCATAGATTTGATTGTGATTGATGGTGAGTTAGTTTTCATTGATGTCAATAAGAGTGGTTGATGTCAACAAATGTGATGGGTGCATTTGATGAAGTCTACATGAAGTCCCAAAGGTGTGGTCATGAGACCTGAAGTTGTTTGAGGAATAAGGACATGAAGGAAAATGAAAATGTAGGTAACACACTCTTAGATGGATATTCATCACCATTCCATTTCCAACGGTAGGTGGTATGCCACATGGTTCCTCACGGATAGGGAGATATACCCTCGTGAATTTGGAAGTCTCGAAGAATGGTTGAGAAGCCCCTATTTGGTTACGAGTCATTAATGAAAGGGTAAATTGGTTGTAACAAGAAACCCCTAAAGTAAGGAAAGAGATTACTTAGAAAAAGTATAAATACACCTCAAGGAGTCTCTCTATTAAAAGCTTGTGAAAGGGTGTGAAGTGATGCTTGTACCAGGTTGTTGATGCACATGTTGGTTTACTCATTTGTTATCTGATACAATAGGGTGTATACATGATTAGAGGTATGTTTATGTGTTAGTTTTAAGGCTTATTCTTATGTTTTTATGGTACATGCTTGAGGCATGTCATGGTAGTGATTTTTCATGGTACATTATTGGAATCATATATGGTATATGAGTGATATGACACATGTTTGATGGTATCTCTTGGTACATGGTTTATGGTTGTTGGCACATACTTGAGGCACATGGTTTCATGTGTATCTTGGTTATATGTTGATAATGTGATTATCATGCCATTGGTATCTTGTTTAGGCATTGGTATATGCTTGAGGCACATATTTGGTGTATGGTGTGAGACATATTCTATGTACATGTTTGAGGTACATGCATTGGATGTTATGGTACATTGATTAGAAGGATATCTTAGATATATTCGTATCTTGGTATCTTGGATATCTTGGCACTTCATTGATGATATCTTATGGTACATGTTGTATGGCATGATTGAGACATATCATGAGTGATATGGTATATGGTTGATGCATGAGATGGTACATGGTTGATGTACATGGTATGGTATAGGTTGATGTACATGGTATGGTACAGGTTGATGTACATGGTTAATGTACTTAGTTTGTTACATGGTTGATGCAAAGTATGGTACATGTTGATGTACATGGTATGGTACAGATTGATGTACATGGTTTATGCATGGTATGGTACATGTTGATGTACATTGTTGAGGTACATGGTATGGTACAGGTTGATGTACATGGTTGATGATTGATGTACATTTTTTGATATCCATGTGAGCAGATCTGGTTATAGTTGGATGTGACAATGACAATGATAGGTTGATGTGACAATGACAGTGATAGGTTGATGAGACAATGATAGATTGACAGTGATAGGTTAATGTGACAGGTTGACAATTATAGGTTTATGTGAAAGGTTGAAAGTGACATGATTGATTGACATATCAATGACAATATCATTGGTAGTGACATTTTTATATACACTTATATTTCAGGGCGGCAGGACTAGGAAAGGAAAGGGGCTTTTAGACTCCTTCTTGTTGGTGTTGGAGAACTCAGGGAGTTGGAGATTCCTTCAGGTTGGATCCTATAAATAGGGGGTTGGAGCCTCCTTCCAGTTGTGTCTAGAGAATTGGGAAGTTGGTGCTTCTAATGAATTTATTATTTGATATATAAGAAAATAATTATGTGCTTTTCTCCCATTTGGGTTTCCACATAATTTCTGGTGAACTGTGTATTTGATGTGATGTTGGTTATGTTTACATAATCATGGTATATTGAATGAAATAATAGATGATAAATTTATGATATATTGTTTATAAAGTTTAAGTTTATATATCGTGGTTAAAAGTGGTAAAAGTTCTCATACTAATTCAAACCCCCCATCTCAATATTCCAACAAAATGAAATTCTTGATTATGACATGGATCACAGCGTGAAAAAACATCTGATATGTCTTCCTCCTTTTTCTTCACCATCACGAGAACAAAATATTTACTATCGCTTACAAGTCTCTTCATTTGTCTTGTGCCCACTAAAGAAATATTATTTTTAATACAATGAGATATAACAATATATTCAATGTCGTCTTTGAAAAGGTGATATTTGTTCTATTCATGATATAATATGACTTTCCTATCAAATAAATATGGAATACCCAAGACAATACCACAAATTTCAAGTGGCACTACATCCAACTCAACCTCATCAATGAACTTGGAAATAATTGAAAATTTGATTTTACACTGTTTAGTTACTTGCAACTTAACATCCTCACACACCCAACCTAATGGATATGGTTATACATGAGGTGTGGTCTTTAAACCCATGTTCTTAACAATTTATTCATATATGAAAATAACTTGAGATCCAATGTCAAACAAAGTATCTATATTTGTGTGCTTCATTATAACCCTTACATGGAAAATCTCACTTTGTTTCTTTTAATTAAGAACACTTTCCAATTTAGTAGGTTGAACTGAAGAACTAGAGCTAGTAGTAGATATATATTTACTTATTGTTGTGATTTGAGTTTCATATCCTGAATCAAATCCCATATATTATTGAGTTGTTGTAGAAACATTTGTTTTTCCCATATCATGGAAGTCCTTTGGTCACAACTCGGGTTGCAGCTTCCAACACTTTTCCTCCTCATGTCCTTTCCTCTTACAGTGAGAAAATGCAGGATTCTCTTCAAATTTATTCACTATATCTGACTTCTTACTCTTTCATTTTCCCTTTAACTGCTTCTCTAACTTGTGTGGCTTCTTATCCTCAAACACATGCTTTCCCTAGCTAGCTTCAATATGAGTATCTTGTACTGACACTTCTTCAATATTAGTAGGGTTAAAAATCAATATAGTATGTCGAAGATATGAATGAATACAATCAATATATTTTAGAAGAGTTTCATGAGTATATAACGCAATTCCTAAAGACAATCATTTTTTCTTAAATTCTTGTGTATATACTTGAACACTTTCCCCTTTTCCTTGGCTTATATGTTTCCAATCAATTATTGTTGTATGCATATAAGCCAATGGATAAAATTGTTTTCTTAATGCAACAATAAATTCATCCCAAGAAGAAATTACTTCACCCTATTGGATGAGATTAATTTGTGTCTTACTCACCCACCATATCAAGGTTCTGTCTCCCAGATGAAGAGTAGCCAATTGTATCTTTGCAACATTATCCATTATTTTTTCTAACCTACAATATACTTCAATCTGTTTGATCCAATCATCCAACTTCTCTACATTTTATTCTCCATCATATCGACAAATCAAATTTTACATCTAAATTTAATAAAGGAAAATCATGAGAATGAGAAGACTTATTAGAAGGATTCTTCTTATGAGAATAATGTTTTCTATCATCAGAATATGATAATGATGACGATGATGATGATGATGATGTGGATGAAGGGGGATCTGGGGGTTTTTCACCTTATCCTTCTCTTTCATATTTTATCGATGTCTCAGCTCCTCCATCCTTACGATACAATTCTTCCACAATTTCCTTCATATTGAGGAGTTCCTCCATCATGGCCTCAAATCTCATTGTAGCATCTTATCCTTCTTCAAAAGCCATTCCTCATTTTCAAAATTCTCTTTGAATTTTTGGGTTGAAGTCTTCAAGCATGCCTTCACCTAACTTGGATTTGGACCTCGTAAGAATTCACTTGGAAACACTTGTAAAAACCTTCTTTGATACCAACTTGATCCAAAAATCCTTAGATGTTAAATTATTCCTTAAGTATATATTAGCATCTAACATGATTCAAAAAAATATTATTGTTGTGGCTATTTGAAAAATAACATATGAATTCACTTACTTATCCAAAACCTCATTAATGATAAATAACTTGTGAGAAACTTAGTGAAATAGAAACAACAAGAACAAGGCACATTACAAAAGTTGATAATGGAGTTCACCCATATTGGTCTATGCCTTTGGGTCCACTTCCAAATGAGAGACCGCTCTATTAATGCTCAAAATTTTGATACAATAATGGATCCAACTTATTTTTTTACAATGATCTTCTCATATGCTTCTTAAACTCATATATGAGTGTAAATTAGATTCATCTCGAAAAAATGAAACTTTTGACTGTAAACACACCCTATAATTCTCTCAAAGAGTCCCCAAGGCTCAAAATCTCATGAACTCTTGGCATGCAAAACGATGCAAAAACCCTTTGGAATTAATTTCAATGTACCTGCTCCAACTTGGAATGAAAAACTATAAATAGTACAATGGTCCAACTCTTATTTTATATAGGCCAGGTTGAGGGGTTCAAACCCCACCCGACTCCCCATACGTTTGGATAGCATTTAACTTAAAAATAAATACAAAATTCTCGTGGGTGTTAACAAAGCGCACCATATGGCACAACAATCATAGTTCTAGCATTAAATCATTGGTCTTCATCCTAAAGGTCACATGGTTGACACCAGTCGACGCCCATTTGTGGCATGTTACATTTAATATGAACTTAAATATTTAACCATGGAATGTTATATTCAATAATGTCGTTAGCTGGATTGGTTAGTAGTTGGTTTTTTGAACTGGAGGTCACGAGTTCGATTCCCATTCGATCCAACAAATTTTGATACCCAAGTCACAATGGCCTTTTTAGATGCTTCCACATGTCAACCATTGATTGGTACACATCATTTCCACTGTACACCTATTAGTTTCCCTGTCAACATGACACATCACCTTGACCATACACATATCATCTTCCATGTATGCATCATACTACCACCTGTCACCTACCACACGTCCATTCGTATTGTGTCATGTAAGCACCATACCTTCCATGTGTCATATGTACCACAACGTGTCATCCTTTCATTGATGCCACATGTCATCCTCTGATGATGCCAAATATCCATCTGTGATGCTGCCACATCATCTGACTATACCTATCCTTACTACCATGTGGAAACCTATGGGGATGCCATGTGTCCTATCATTTTGACTTTTTACGTATTGGTAAAAATATTCAGAATATCATAAATTCTTCATATGATGTTCATTTGAGGCCATTCAAATTGCATTAGAAATCTCTCGTCGAGATCTACACAATGTAGTCATTTTCATTAGTATTTGAGAAAATAATTTTTTTAGCATTCCTAGAGCCACTTGGATCACCTAGCTAAAGAAATGTGTTCCTTCAAACTTATTTAATTCAATATTGTGAAATTTGAATTTAGGATCCCCACCATAATTAACTCCATGATTAGAGTTAATTCCACTTAAAATTTTCTTATTATCAGTAGGTTGTTCAACATGAATACTACCTTTATTTTCATGGGTTCCTGGAATTTTAATATCTCCTTTAGGGAGTCTCTCATCTAGATCCTGAAAGATTATGGAACTCATATATTTTTTTGTTTATTTGCATCCATCTTCTGCTCCATATGTTCCTGATTTCATTCAACTTCTTTTCCATATGTTCCCAATTTTCGTTCATCTTATTTTCCATTTTAGTTTTTAGGGCTTCTTGAGAATATAATAAATCCTCTTGTTTCAACATAATACCATTTATTTCATCCACTAGGTTCTTTAATTGTGATAATATGTTTTTTAATTCTTCATTTTCTTTGGAAGTCATTCTTGTGTTTTTGTGAGGAGTACTAGTATTTTTTGGAGGCGTTTTGAGGCATATAAGAAAATAATAATTCGCCTCTATTTTATATTTATCATAAATTTTGAATCACCAAAAACAAATATTCCAATCAAAAGTTATGCCAATTATATGTTATGTACCTTTTAAGCCCTTAATTTGGAGTTTGTCCTCTTGGTTGACCTTCCTTTTGATGTATTTATGAATTTTTTTCCCTTTTGAGTCTGAAACTTTGGCCTGTAGTACTCTAAAATGGATTCTTTGTAATCCCATAGGTCTGACCAAAATTGGATGTGCCAAGAGAAATTTAGGGTAACTTTCCCAAACCTTGCTGATTTTTGTCCTTTTCGAGATAGGGAACATGTACAAAATTGTACCAGAAACACTACGTTCTTTCCTGTTTCCAATAAAAAAAGTCTCACTAAATTTTTATCCTTTCTGAAGAAGATATGATGAGTTTACGTGGAGCACCTATTTGAGACTAGTACTAGGACTAGTCAAAAGCTCTATCTAGAGATACTGTGAAATGTCTACTAAATAACCTTCAAGTTTCATTATCTGAATTGTCTCACAAAAAATGTTATAGAAAAAATTCTAAGATGAATTGCTTGGAGAATAAAAACACTAGGATCGATGCTATGATACCAAATGTTATGATCCAACACCTTAAAAATGACAAAATGTCAATGAATTATAGTCCACTTTGAGGGGGAAACCTCCTTTTACAATACATATAATTTACAATACAATATGAGATGATATAATATGATCCTAATACTATATCACCTTGGTATATATATATATATATATATATATATATATATGATACTGTTGGAGAAGGCCAATTTTGGGGTGAATCAAGGAAGTTTTGAACGAATCAAAGCATCGTCGAAAAATAAGGGAGCTCACCAGAAATAGAGGAAAAAACGCACTGTGAAAAGTAGTTGGAAAGTGGACAAGTGAGGAATTGGAGAACGGTTGGATCAAGGACCAACCATGAATAAGTCAAGGAGAAAATGGACAAACCTAATCCACTTAGGGTTAGGGTTTTTGTAATGGAATTGTCTCAGTTTTTTATAAGTATAATGTATTAGGGTGATGAGAGGGTTGCCCCTTTTTGTTAGAGTGTGTATTGTTGAGGTTGTAATAGATCCATTAGTTGAATAGGAGGTCTTGATGAGAGACTTTTGTGATTTGTGGAGATCGATTGTAATGAAGGGAGGAATGTACAGTGCACAACACTAGATTTTGCAAGAATATTAATAAAGATCCAAGCCACAAATCTTTGTGGATGTATACCCAGGGGGGTGAACCACGGTATATCTGTGTTTTGTGTGAATGTATGCAGTTTTTTTGATTGTATTTTCTTTAGTAATTTTATGATGAACATGTTAAATGATAAAGGAAATAACACCGATCACTAACAATAAACTAATGGAATATGAAGAATAGCTCTAAATAAATGAATGTTATAGCTAGTGTTTAGATCAGAATCTCGTGTTACAATAGATAAATACTTGTCATTGAACACATGCAACTATAATGGTTAATGAAGTCCTATTATAATAGTTTTGATAGTGGTGTTTATCTAGGTGGATATCGGTGGCCACCCACCTTCTCCAACTGGCCCAAAACATGTTTATGACAATTTTGGTAATTTACTATTTTTAGCAGTTTTTAACTTCCGAGACCATTTTGAGGCCCTAAACGATGTTTTTTGAGAAAACGGGGAGCAACATGGATCATGGATCATTGTTTCTCACCCAAAAGTTGTATTTCTCGGATATATCTTTCCAACAAGCTATCATACGCCTAAAACAAAGATCGTATGCAAAAGTTACGACCCCGGGAAGTTGATGGACCAACTTACCCAAACGGGGCCCACATGACTTTTGGCGCTTCATATCCTAGGGTTAGGTTTTAGGATGTCTAGGGTTTTTGGCATTCCTGCTTATTGTAAAAAGGCCTTGAGAGCCTCATTTTAGTCATCTTCCCATGGATACGAGTAGCCGTCACATCTCTTCTCAGAGATAAGCTACCACCATTCTAGCGAGTCTTTCACTCTGTATTTTACAGTCTCTGTACATTTATTTCATTAATAGAAATCATGTATTACTGTATATATATGAATCTTATTTGATTTCCACTATATCTCTGTTATATTGTTGTCTCTCTTGCAAATCTCTGAATATTTCTGTGTTATATCTCCACTCTCATTTCGTGCCGAAAATAATCCGGATCAGTGGTATCAGAGCAGGCTGATCTTGATCGTTTTTCAGTGCATGTCCCCGATGAGGTCTGAGTACAACAAGTTGGGTCTCAAGCTTGTCTCTCTTGAGGACAATCTCTCTCGCACACCCAAGAAACCCTCAATGGTGGAAGAAAATAAAAATGATGGAGCAGACGATCCTATCAGTCTGTTACTTGAGCAAGCTCTCACGCGACAGAGGGAGGAAATGATGGAGAATTTTTCCCACATCCTTCAACGCCTACCGATAGCATCAGGTGCATCTTCATCAAGCAACCACTTTGGAGGCACCTCACCTT
>SNQJ01S0058693.1:17462-40986 GCA_010110895.2 Picea sitchensis
CCCCGGGAACTCAACGCAATGGAGAACATTTCTTCCTAAAGAGGGAGGATTGATCCAGGTGGATATCGGTGGCCACCTACCTTCTCCAACTGGCCCAAAACATGTTTCTGGCAATTTTGGTAATTTACTATTTTTAGCAGTTTTTAACTTCCGGGACCATTTTGAGGCCCTAAACGATGTTTTTTGAGAAAACGGGGAGAAACATGGATCATAGATCAATTTTTCTCACCCAAAAGTTGTAGTTCTCGGATAGATCTTTCCAACGAGCTATCATACGCCTAAAACAAAGATCGTATACAAAAGTTACGACCCTGGGAAGTTGATGGACCAACTTACCCAAATGGGGCCCACATGAATTTTGGCTTCATCTCCTAGGGTTAGGTTTTAGGATGTCTAGGGTTTTTTGCATTCCTGCTTATTGTAAAAAGGCCTTCAGAGCCTCATTGTAGTCATCTTCCCACGTATGCAAGTAGCCATCACATCTCTTCTCAGAGATAAGCTACCACCATTCTAGCGAGTCTTTCACTCTGTATTTTACAGTCTCTGTACATTTATTTCATTAATAGAAATCGTGTATTACTGTATATCTATGAATCTTTTTTGATTTTCGCTATATCTCTGTTATATTGTTGTCTCTCTTGCAAATCTCTGAATATTTCTGTGTTATATCTCTGCTCTCATTTCATGCAGAAAATAATCCGGATCAGGTGTGGACTAATATATAATGCGGTTTGGATGGATAACAACGAGTATATCCAATTTCTTTGAGAGAGAAACACATCCCATCCCATGTGTAATACCCCTAGGTTGAACCCCAACGGTAAATGTAAATGCAAATGTACTTAAGCTAGTGAGTTGTTTGATATCATTTTACATGCACCTTCCATGGTATAGTGCACACATGTAATGTGCACTAAAATGATGAAGTGTGTACATTCCAATATACCGCGCACAACAAAATTAAGTGCGCACGATTTTGAGGCCAGAGATCCTTTTGTGTATATGTTGTTTTTTATAGGCTGGTGAGCCAATTATTATAAGATATGAGGCTTATGTGTTGAATTAGGCTGAAGAGCCTAGATGCTAAAGGCCAGTGAGCCTATTTTTGTATATGTCTTATCATTAATATAATACATTGTTGTGTGTAGACCGACCATTGTAAAAGAGTATGGGCGAGTAAAATCCATTGGTTAGGGAAAGGGGGGGGGGATAAAATTTAAGGTTAAGGGGATAAGCTAGGGAGATTAAGCAAACATGAATATTATATTAATATTCCTTAAAAGTATAAAGTATGGATAATTATTTTATCCTAACGTTCTAAGGATTGGGACAAGTGGGCCAAAGTAGTCCTCAACATGACAAGTGTCAAGTTGGGAACATGCATACATATAGGTTGGAATTAGCTCATTTTTGTATGATTCTATCATCATTCAATCATTCATTCAGTGGTCCTCTATACCTTTCGATGACTATCAGTGTACCTATACCCGTACTAGTACCCGTATCTGTACTTGGTTAGCTTAGGAGTTGGATTGAATAAGTGTGTTGTCAAACCCGTGGGTGATTGAAGAGGCAGGTTGTCAGGTCCATGAGAAAATCACTCTAGGTGAGAGAATTGTTGGGAATTGATTCCCGAAGGTGAAAAACTACAACTAGATGGCTCTGAGACTTCCTGTTCGGCCTATTGTTGAAGCTGAGAAAGGAAGTGGGGAAGTCGAAGAACTGTTGAGTAGAGAAGGGGCACACTTCCTGGGGTGGGACAGGAATGTGGGAAATGAGGGATTGTAGGCTGTTAGTTTGAGTTGGCACCTGTGACAGAGTCTTTCCTGTTTTTTGAGATACATCAACCTGGTTAGGAATACCTTTATCCTGGTGGAGTTTAGTCCCAGCTCGAGGGTGACCCACTACTGAGAGTGATGAGAAGCATGGTCTAAGGATGTGAGGTTTGTGGAAGCTCTGCATGCAGTTGGTGATATTTTCACCAAGATAAGTGTCAATTATGTGTTAAATTACATGGTGCATTATTATTTATGCGTTTATTTTTATGGTTTTTTCTTGTGTGTGTTGCATGTGCATTTTTGTTATTATTCTGTATGAATATTTCATTTGCAGAATGTATTTTTATGTTTTAAGTTTTATATATAAAGTTCCACAAGATTTTCTATGTGTATATGTTTTAATTTTGTATACAGCTCGAAATTTGTATGTGGCATAACCCAGCTGGATGTTGGGGATGTTACAATATGGTATCACAGCTCCATTTTTCAACACTGAGCTTAGATGGGCCGAGCAAGTTGAGTTGTAGTGAAATTTCACAGATAATTGATTTCAAAGTGGCCAAATTTCAATTTACATAGTGTCCATGGTAAAAAATAGAAGCAATTGCTTGGAATTGGGAAAAGACCCAATTTCTGTTGTTAAATTCATGGGAAAATTGAGAAATTTGGCCAATTAGTGAGATATTCTTAATTTAATATTTGTTCTAGAAAATTCAAACCTAGAATTGGTCGAATTTGAAGTTACAGGGAAGCCATGATAGATGGAGCAAGATTAGTTGATTAAAATTCTCAATTCATGAATTGAGTTTGGGAAAAATTCATTCCAGGAATTTCAACCAGCAATGATATATTGTTTCAGAGGTTGAATTGGTGTTATCGGGGTGAATTTGAACAAATTTCATAGTTGCAAAATGTCTATGGTGAAAATTGGGAAAACGTTTCGCAAAAGCCCCAATTTTTGCAGTGGAATTCACGAGGAATTGATGCGCATAAAAATGAATGTGTGTCAGTGTGCACACTAAAAATGCATGATGCGCAGTGAAACGATTGTGATGGGTGGAAAATATTGGTGTGCGGGTGTGCACATTTAATTTTTCACTACGCGGCGCAGAGTTGCAATGCACGGAAAATATTGGCATGTGGGTGTGCGCACTTAAATTTGGCATTGCGTTGTGCAGAGTGGTAATGTGCAGAAAATATTGGCGCATGGGTGTGCACACTTAAATTTGGTGATGCACGGTGTAGAGTGGTAATGCGCGGAAAATATTGGTGCATGGGTGTGCACACTAAATTTAGCATTGCGTGGTGCATATTGAGTGGCGCATGCATAATACTGGTGTGTGTAGTGTGCACATGCATAATAAGGCATGCATGGTGTGCGTAGTATTGACAGAGCACAAAGGAATTTTGTTGGTGTGCGCAATGTGTGTATATGTTGTCGTACAACAATTTAATTAATGTTGTGCGAAGAGTACTGGTGTGCGGTTGGGGTGTAATAAAATTTGGCATGGTGAAGCACGTAGATGTAATGCGTGCAGAATATTAGCATGGGACACAAAAATTGAACGCAACAGGTATTAGTGCATGAACCAAAATAATGCGCGGTGGATATTGGCACGTGACACAAAAGTAGTGCGCACCAGTTATTGGCGTGACAAAGAAGTGATCCAGATTGGTTATAGGTGCGCGAAACATGCACTACCTTATGGTGTTGTTGTGCAGGATAAATAGGAGTGTAAATTTTCAAATTCATGCATGCGAAGTCATTTGGATGGTGTACAACAAAAAACCAGTGAATTTCCGTGACATTTTATACTGTTTGAAGGTCATCTTTTTGCAACACGTTTTTTAGACCCTAAACAATGTTTTTAGATACTCAAAAGCCCGAAGAATAGAATGTAACTTGGTACACTTCGTCTCTGTAGATCAACTGAAAGATCCTAGAGAGATCTTTCTAATGGTGTAAACCGTTCATCAAACAAATCTTTTATGAGGAAGTTACGGGACAAATAGTGGAGGGTAAATTTTAAGACCCAACTAACTTCGAAGGGCCACAACTTTCTGCTTTGGAATCAAATTGAGGCACATGAGTAGTCGATGGAAATATATTGAGACATATAAAATAGTCGTAGAGCTGAATTAAAATTTTGGGCATGTTAAAAATGTTTAAGAATGCAAATAAGGTACCTATAGCATTCCAGACAAAAAACACTAATTGGCCTAGAACTTCAACAAGCTGTAACTAGCAGCCCAGAACCTAGAAAGAGGTGAAACTTGGACATACTGTCCAAAATATGTATATGAAGAAACCCAATTGAGCTTGTACTAAAAATCCAATGGAGTATGTGCAAAAATGCATAATTACAACGTAGAATTGCACCAAGTTGAAGAGTGAAGACAAAAATTAATGGACAATTTTCAAATAACCATAACTTTCTATTCAAGACTCAAAATTGAGCATGGAAGCATGCGTTTGAAAGGTATTGGAAAATAGAATATAATTATTCACCCAAAAAATTGATCTGGGTATTCAATTTTTAGGAAACCAGAAGAAATAATTCTAATGCATTATTGAACCAGAATGGTTCATATTTTCATGAAATTGTTGAAATAGTTAGCC
Source organism: Picea sitchensis (assembly GCA_010110895.2). NCBI lineage: Eukaryota > Viridiplantae > Streptophyta > Pinopsida > Pinales > Pinaceae > Picea > Picea sitchensis. The sequence goes on from SNQJ01S0058693.1 coordinate 21,861, forward strand.
TGGAAAAGTTCTGTTGGCTGCACATTTTGCAGAGTTAAAAAAAATAGATCATATCAGGATCAACAGATAGTGAATATGAATGGAATATGAAAGGGGGACTTACAACCAATAATATGATATCATAGGGATGGATGTCCATATGGGCATTGATGGAACAAACTCTAAAGGACATGGAGAAGGAAGGGATTAAAATATGAATATGGAAGAGAACATTGAAAATTTGCAGAAGGATGTCCAAAGAGATAAATTTTATAATGAAAGACTTATGAGAGCCAAGGATTAGTAGGAGGACTTCAAAATGAAGTTAATGTAGAGCTTGAACATAATAGAAAATAAATTGGATAAGGGGAGTGGCTCAAGAAAATTAGGAAGTCACAGGTCTCCTGATGAGAAAAGAAGAACAAAAAGTGTTAGTAGACATCACCATCACGCTCTGAGGAATTCCAATAAGAGATGAAACAATACCTCAAGTCCATCCCCTTTCATAAAGAATAATAGATCTAGGGTGGATGAGCTATGAGGAGAAATGAACAAAATCAAACCTCCTACATTTGATGGTGAGCAAAATAAGGATGAAGATGCAGAGACATGGTTGTTGGGTATGAGAAAGTATTTTCAATTGCATAATTATTGTTCTCATGCAGAAGGAATAATTTCCATATATCAACTCAAGGGAAAGACATCCATGTGGTGGGATCAGCTTGTGTAGGTGCAACACATTAAAGAGAAAAATTTTAATTGGAAGGAATTCAAGAAGTATTTTGAAAAGAAATAGTTGACTAAGAGATACTATGACAAGAAAATGAAACAGTTATTTGAACTCAAACTTGGGAGTATGACCATAGATGAATATGAAAGAAGGATTTTAGAACTATTGAAGTATGTTTCTTTCATCAAGGATGAGACAATTAACATTTAGAGGTATTTGAGTGGATTTCCATCATTCATCAGTGACAAAATAAAATATGTTGATCCTGAAACATTGTAGGAGACCATAAAGAGAGCTAAATGCCTATATGATCAATAAAAAGAAAGGCCAAATTTCCAAAAAGATTGGGAAGACAAAAATAAATTCAATATGGATCATAGGAAGAAGGGGACTAAGCCACCATTCTTTAGAAATAATCCTTAGGGACGACCAAATTCCAGAGAACCCCGAATGATGGAGATAGAGGGTCAAAGGCCAAGGCAACCACCTATTCAATGTTGGGGTTGTAAAGGAGATCATATGTATAGATATTGTCCTCACAAAGGTGAAAAAGTGAGGACTATTAACAATGTACAACAAGATTAAACAATGGAGGACATGGGCAGAAATGTACCAAGGATCTATGCAACCCTGGACAACAAGCAAGCAAAGTATCAGTCACATATGATTGAAGTGGAAGGTATGATCAACAACCAAACCATTAATATTTTAATTGATTCATGTGCTAGTCATAGTTATATAGATCCTAAGATGGTGGAAAGTTTTAATTTTCCAAGAAGAAAGCATGGAAAATATTGGTTGGTGGAGTTGGCTACCGAAGCCAAAAGAAAAGTGAATGAGATGGTTAAGTCATGTCCTATGGACATGAATGGACTGAACATCAGGGCATATTTAAATATATTTCCTTTAGGTTCCTATGAATATCTAATTTGTATGGATTGGTTGGAGCAACATCATGCTATCCTAGACTATGCTAACAAGGCATTTACTTGTTTGGATGAGGAAGGGAACCTAAGGACAATGCAAGGAATTCCCAGGGCAGTAATTGTCAGATAAATTTCAGCATTGCAGCTGAAGAAATGTTACATAAGAGGGTGTCAAATATTTTCATCTCATATGGAAGAAACACCTAAGGATAGAGTGTCAAATATTGAAGATTATGTAGTCCTAAAATAGTTTGAATAGGTATTTAAATAAATACCAAGATAACCCCCCTAAAAGAGACATTGATTTCTCCATAAATCTGATGCCTGGAGAAGCTCCAGTATCCAATACCCCTTACATGCTGAGTACACCAGAATTGATGGAGTTTCAAAGGAAACTTGAAGAGTTGCTAAAGAAAGGGTATATAGGCCCAAGTGTGTGACCTTGGGGTGCCCCAGTTTTATTTGTGAAGAAAAAGGATGGAACATTGAGACTTTGCATTGAATTTAGCTAGTTGAACAAGGTAATTGTGAAGAATAAGTATCCTTTTCCAAGGATCGATGACCTCTTTGATCAGTTGAAAGATGAAAAAATATTCTCCAAGATTGATCTTAGGTCAGGTTATCATCAAGTAAGAATTAAATAAGAATACATCAACAAGTCTGCTTTAAGAACAAGGTATGGTCATTATGAGTTCATAGTGGCGCCATTTGGGTTATCAAATGCAACAACTCTCTTCATGTGTTTAATGAATGGTATTTTTAGAGAATACTTAGATAAGTTTGTCATTGTATTTTTAGATGACATTATTATATATTCTAAGTCAAAGGAAGGGAATGAACAAAACTTAAGGATGGTATTACAAGTATTAAGGGAGCATATGTTGTATGCCAAATTGAGCAAGTGCTCATTTTATTAGAAGAAAATTCATTATTTGGAACATATCATTTCAGAGGAAGGGATAGCAGTGGATCTTGAGAAGATAGAAGCCATTATAGGATGGTCAATGCCAAAGAATATGAAAAAGTTCATATCATTCATGGGCCTTCCAGGCTACTATAGGATATTTATTGAAGGATTCTCAAAGATTGCACACCTAATCACTTCCTTGCAAAAGAAGGGTGTGGAGTTTCACTAAAAATTGGATTGTGAAAAGAGTTTACAACACTTGAAGCAATTATTAACAGGTTCTCCAATACTAAGGATTGCAGATCCAAATGAAGACTTCATTGAATGCACAGATACATGTAAAGAAGGACTTGGTGGAGTCCTCAATCAAAATGGCTTTGTTGTATGTTATGAATCAAGGAAGTTCAAGGAACATGAAAGTCACTATGCCACTCATGATTGGAGTTGGCATCCATAGTGCATGCCTTGAGGAAGTGGAGGCACTACCTCATGGGGAAAAGGTTTGAGCTAAGGACAAACCATAATGGTCTGAAATATTTATTTGATCAACCAACTCTAAATGCTAGGCAAAGAATGTGGTTAGAATTTATTAGTGAATATGACTTTGATATAAATCATATCAAAGGGAAAGAGAAAAAAGTGGTTGATGCAATCAACAGAAGAGTGCATGAGTTGCATGGTACAACCATTAGCATGTACAAGGCAGATTTGAAAGACATAATTTTGGAAGTTGCAAAATAAGATTTGCAATACAAGGAATTAGTGGAAAAATTACAACAAGGTATTTTGCAATAGAAAATTGAAGACTATAAGCTAGAAAATGATGGAATTATCATGTACAGGGGAAAAATTTATGTACCAAATTCCCAGAAATTGAAAAACTTGATATTGAGAGAAATGAATAATGTCCCTTATACTGGGAAACTAGGTAATCATAAAACTATTGCACCTATCAAGAGACAATATTACTGACCAAGAATGAAGAAAGAAGTTGTTGATTTTATTGCCAAATGTTTGGAATGCCAAAAGGTGAAGATTGAGCATAGACACCCAGTTGGTTTTCTATAACCATTACCCATTCCTGAATGGAAATGGGAAGTTGTAACAATGGATTTCATCACCAAAATACTCAGAACAAACAGACAGTATGATTCTATTATGGTAGTGGTGGATAAGCTTACTAAAGTTGCCCATTTTATTCCTGTAAAGATCACTCACAAGGAAACCAACATTGTTGATGTTTATATGAGAGAAATTGCATGATTACATGGTATACCCAAGACAATTGTGTCTGACAAAGATCCAAAATTTACATCAATTTTTTGGAAGGGATTCTTTAAGGGATTTGGAACAAATTTGAATTTTAGTATAGCTTATCATCCAGAATCAGATGGACAAATAAAGAGGGTGAATCAAGTGATTGAGGATATTTTGATGATGTATGTGATCGATAAACCATCAAAATGGGAAGACTACCTACACTTAGTAGAGTTTGATTATAACAATGGGTACCAAACATCTCTAAAGATGAGCCCATTTGAGGCACTTTATGGCAGAAGGTGCAACACACCGGTAAGCTGGGATAACCCAACAGATAGAGTAGTGGTTGAGCCAGAATTACTCAAGGAAATGGAAGAGAAAATGTTGAAAATAAAACAGAATTTAAAGACTTCCCAAGAAAGGCATAAAATCTATGTTGATAAGGAAAAAACTCACAGGGAATCTAAAGTGGGGGACCATGTATTCTTGAAAGAGAAGGCCAACACAAGTTCCCTGAAGTTGGGAAATTGTTCAAAGTTGGCAGATCGCTATTGTGGTCCATTTGAAATCCTAGAGAGGATTCGGCTTGTAGCATACATGCTTGCCTTGCCTACATAAATGAACATTTATATTGTATTTCATGTATCATTGCTTAAGAAATATATACCTGATGCTAATCATGTTATTGATTGGAATCTGATTTAGGTGGAGCAAGAAGGCGCTTTCCAAGTACATTCGGTACGCATTTTGGAACAGAAAATCAAACATCTCCGTAATCGATCCATAGAGATGGTAAAGGTCCAATGGAACTAGTACGGTCTCGAGGACACAAATTGGGAGCATGAATATGCTATGCAGGCAGAATACCCACACATATTTTGAGGATTTTTGAAATTTTGGTTGTATATGTGTATATATTGCACTGAGGATAGTGGATAAGTAAAGGGAGGGGAATGTAATACCCCTAGGCTGAACCCCAACTGTAAATGTTAAGCTAGTGAGTTGTTTGATATCATTTTACATGCACCTTCCATGGTATAGTGCGCACATGTACTGTGCACTAAAATGATGAAGTGTGCACATTCCAATACACTGCACACAACAAACTTAAGTGCATGCTATTTTGAGGCCAGAGATCCTTTTGTGTATATGTTGTGTTTTATAGGCTGGTGAGCCATTTATTATAAGCTAGGAGGCTTATGCGTTGAATTAGGCCGGAGAGCATAGATGCTAAAGGCCAACGAACCTATTTTTGTATATGCCTTATCATTAATATAATACATCGATGCGTCTAGACCAACCATGATAAAAGAGTATGAGGGACTAAACTCCACTTGTTTGGGAAAGGGGGGGCCTAAAATTTAAGGTTAAGGGTCTAATCTAGGGAGCTTAAGACAAAAAAGAATATTATATTAATATTCCTTAAGAGTATAACGTATGGATAATTATTTTATCCTGAAGTTCTAAGGATGGGGACAAGTGGGCCAAAGTAGTCCTCAACATGAAAAGTGTCAATTTGGGGACATGCATACATATATCTTGGAATTAGTTCATTTTCCTATGATTCCATCATCATTCACTCACTCATTTAGTTGTCCTCCATACCTTTCAGTGACTATCACTGTACCTGTACCCGTACCCATACTCATACCAGTACCCATACCCATACTAGTACCCATGCCTGTATCTGGTTAGATTAGGACATGGACTAAAGAAGCGAGTTGTCAGGCCTGTGGGAGATTGAAGAGGCGAGTTGTCAATCACATGAGGAAATATCTCTAGGTGATAGAATTTCTGGGAATTGATTCCCAAAGGTGCCAAACTGAAGCTACAAGTCTCTAAGACTTCTTATCCGGCATGTTGCTGAAGCCCAAAAAGGAAGTGGGGCAACCGAAGGACTGTTGAGAAGAGAAGGGACATACTTCCTGGGGTGGGACAGACATGTGCATAATGAGGAACTGTAGGCTATTAGTTTGAGTTGGCACATATGATAGAGTCTTTCCTATTGTCTAAGATACATCAACATGGTTATGAATCCCTTTACCCGGGTGGAGTTTAGTCCTAGCTCGGGGTTGACCCACTGATGAGAGTGATGAGCAATGTTGTCTAAGGATGGGAGGTTCGTGGAAGGTCTGCATGAATTTGGTGATATTTTTACCAAGATAAGTGTCAATTGTGTGTTAAATTACGTGGTGCATTATTATTTATGAGTTTATTTTTATGGGTTTTTCCTGTGTGTGATGCATATGTATTTTTATTATTATTTTGTATGAATCTTTGCATTTACATAATATATTTGTATGTTTTAATTTTTATATATAAAGTTACACAAGATTTTATGTGTGTATATGTTTTAATTTTGTATACAGTTCAATTTTTTTATGTGGCATAGCCCATTTGGATGTTGGTGATGTTACACCATGGTTGCAAACATCTGAGTCCAACGACCACCCATTGAAGCCATCTCACATGAGACTGCGTAGTGCACTCTATGCACTATGTTTCCTTCTGGTATCCATAAGGGACAATGGTAGAAGGGAAGTTGGTAATCATGTAGCTATAGCTTGGGTCAACCCATAAGTAAGCCAACAATGGTTCTGTTGCCGGTTGGAACTAAGAAGATTAGATCGGGAGGGATGTACCACACAATATAGTGTGAGGATTAAGAAAGGGGATGTTTTAAGGTTAGAACCCCATGAAAGAAGAGATCGAAAGATGGTTGACAGTTCAAGAACTAGAGTTTTCCCACAAAGATAATAGAAGATCTAGGTTTAAGAGAAGACAATATTTGAGAGATACATATTCAACAAAATACACGAGATTTTCTTTAGTGAGTTTCCCACGCTATTGAAGGAGTGTATAACATGGTTGAAATATTACCATCCTAAAAATAGATTTAGATAAGTGGAGTGGACAGACGATAATATCATGCGATTGAAAAGGGTAAATAATAAATTCACATGCGCAATAGATTTCTGGCTAGACAACATTGTAGTGGGGTATATCATTGAGTTTGCGGTAGAGACATAGAAATCTTATAATGTATTAGAACATGAGATTCTTAAGGGCCCAAGGGAAAGGTACATCGGGACTTTGTACACTTCGATCAAGATATTATTGCATCATAAAGGGGTATTAACTATGGAATCAGACAACTAAACTACCCTGCGTGCATGGGGGAGTTAGGGAAAACATTGAGGAAGGTCTGAGATGGAGAAAGAAATGGATAGAGAAGAGAGAAGTAAATGGAAAGAACCCATTATGATGGATCAATAGGAGATCCAAGAAATTATGCAGAAGGTAGGAATGATGCCTAATGGAATACCCTACCAGTATAAGCTCAATAGGAAGAAAAGAGCAGTAGCCAAGAGAGAAAGCTTGGAGAGTGATGAATAAGAGGTAGGGGATATCCTTATTGTGGAGCACATTGAATAAATAATGCATGCTACATATGAAATAAATACTCGAGTAGTGAGATCTAATGAGGAAGTAGATACCCCTGTCTATATCTGAATTAGTGTAGAATCTACAACCCCATGTATGATTAACACATCAACAAAGAAAGAATTGTTTAGAGAACAAGTGATTGACAGTCAGAAGAATCTAGGAGATTAGAATAGAAGTAACAGTACAAGTGGAAGTACCAGCAATAGTACAGGTATTGGTACAAGTGGAAGAACCAGTAGCAACACCAATGTGATTTCAAGTCTGAACAACAGTACACAGATAGTAGTACCGCGTGGAGAAGGTACAACACATTTGGTAATGGTAGGTGTAGATTAAATGATAAGATTACCAAAGTTTCATGGGGATGGATTAGAATAACCAAAGAAGAACATATTCATGTGTGAGAAAATATGGGAAGAGAAAAGAGTCATTGATGAGGCAACAAAAGTAGCACATCTAGAAATAACATTCAAAAATCATGCTCTAGATTGGTATTTGAGTCTAGTAGTAAACAATCAACAAGGTGCACCAGGAACAGTAGCAGAGATCAAGCAGGCACTGATCACAGAGTTTCAGAGGCCAACATAAGAGGATCATTTTATGAATGATATGATTAAGGTTACACAAAATCTAGGAGAATTCGTATGGGACATCGACCCGAAGTTCAAGACATTAAAAGGTAAACTAAAGTATCCCATTTCTGACATGCAACACAAAGAGTTGTTTATAAACTCTCTGTTACCAAACTTCAAATATCCACTGAGACAACCGAAATTTCAAACACAAGCATAGGAACTGAAATCAGTGATGCAATTAGAAGAGAACCAGTATAAGAAGATAGATCCAGCTATAGAGGAGCTAAAGGAAGACCCGAAGAACTTGACAGTGCAATTAAATACATATAAAAGTAGGGAGAAAAGAGAAGCAATGTGGTGTACCGTGTGAAAATTAGAGGGACATCACAAGAATGAGTGTTCAACATTTGAGCAATACCTAGGATTAGGGATCCTAAATCCATTTCCTACAGGAGGGCCTTGGTGTGAAATATGAAAGACACATGGGCCTGATCCTTATCACTTCCCTATGATGCAAAATTACAAGACAAAACCAAAGAGTACTTTCTGTAACTTTTGTAAGTCAGTGGGGCATGAAGACAAAAATTGTAGAAATCTGGAGCTAATGAAGGAAATAACCTTAGATGCATACAGGATGCAGGTTGCATTGATGCCAGGACATACTGCGCCACATCTTGGCAACACGCAAAAATTCCAAGCACCAGATCTATTATAATAACATAAAATAGAAATATAATGTGCAAAATCCTATTATAATAGATCATGTTAGGCACGAGATCTATTATAATAGCATAAAACAAAAATATTGTAGTGAATACTAGTGGAATAACAATAAAGAGCAGAAATATAGCAGTGGAACAACATAATATATGGAACCACAACACCAAAATAATACATTTATTGATAGGAAACAATGTTCACTTACCTCTTCGAGGGGGAAACCTCCAGCAAAGAATATATCTATTAAAATAATTCTCAAGACAAATCCCTCTCATACCTTCTACTCTTATTTATACTAATTCTATCTTCTAAATAACATTCTAGAGAAAGATCTTTCTAGAAGTGAAAGCTTATATTAGGTCTTCTTACATTGACTTGTTCATATTTATTAAATAGACCTTATTAACTAGTATCATCCTTTATTACATGGAAATATATTATTCTACCTATATGAGAAGTTAGGGGTTTAGGTCCCTAACATGCCCTCCCCCTTAAAGAACAACCTTGTCCTCAAGGCTTGATATGAGGAAATTCTTGGAGAATAGTGGTTGATTCCTAGGTGGCATCTTTTGGAGTTGTATCTTTCCACTGCACTAAAAAATCCTTGATGGTGGGCTGATGTAGGAGATGTTCACGCTGGTCCAAGACTACATGTTGTTGCAACTATATGGAACCTTCAACATCTAACTCCAGAAGATTGGTTTGAGTTTGGAACTTATTTCCAATCACCTTCTTTAAGCATGAGACATGAAAAATAATATATATCTTAGAATGAATGGGAAGAGATAACTGATAGGTGAGTGGTCCCACGCACTTGAGAATGGTATAAGGACCATAAAATGTGGGAGAAAGCTTCTAACAATGTTAAAATTTGAGTGAATTCTACTTGTAAGGATGTAGATGAAGAAACACCTGGTCTCCTGTAGAAAATTGGTGTTCTAAATGTCCTTGATATGATTGTTGTTTCATACGATTATGATCCATGACCAAATTGTCTTTGAGAGCATGGAGAATGGCGGCATGGAATGTAAGAGTTTTTTCAACATCCTGAACCTTCGAGACCCCTGGTATGTAGGAAAGAATTGATGGGGGATTTTTTACATATACTAATTCAAAAGGAGTCATATAAGTAGTAGTATGGTAATATGTGTTATACCACCATTCAGCTAGGGGTAACCACTGAGCCCACTGATATTCCAGTTCAAATGAAAAACACCTCAAATATGTTTCCAAACACTTGTTGACAACTTTAGTTTGGCCATCAGTTTGTAGTAGTACTGAGATTTAATTGTGTGCCCTAGATCCTGAATAGTTCTTTCCAAAAATTGCTGGTGAAAGTTGGATCTCTGTCACATACAATAGAATGAGGCATGTCGTGAAGCTTGAAAATATTATCCATGAAAATATGAGCCACTGTGGATGTTGTGAATGGGCATTGAAGAGAACATAAATGAGCATATTTGGAAAGGCAATCAACTACCACCATTATGACTAAATTATTTCCATATTTAGGTAAGCCCGCAATGAAATCCATAGAAATGTCCCTCCAAATAGTTAGTGGAATAGGAAGTGGTTGTAGTGTGCCCAGAGCTTTTATATTTTTCCCCTTGTTGCGTTTATAGACATCACATTCAGCCACAAAGTTGTGGATGTCTTGTTTCATACCATCCCAAAAAAAAGAACGTTTAACTCGTTCACAGGTTTTGGTAAACTCAGAATGCCTTGCTATGGGTGAAGCATAAAGATCAGAAAGAACCGTGGATTTAAGTTGCGATTGGTGTATTAAATATAAATGGAATTTGTAGCGAAGCTCTTCATTGTGAAAAGAGTACGATGGATAAAATGGATAATTTTCTTGCAATTTTTGGATCAGTTGATCAGTTTTGGGGTCTTGTAGCCATTCCTGGCAAACAACTTGGAGCCAATCTGGTACAATGAAGGAGAAGGAAAAAATGGATCCTTCTTCTTTGTACTTTCTAGATAGAGAATCATCCACTACATTTTATTTTCCTTTCTTATAAAATATATCATAATCATAGCCAAATAGCTTGGTCACCCAGTTTTGTTGCTCCTGGGATGAAATCCTCTATTCTAGGAAATACTTGAGGCTATGATGGTTGGTTTTAATTTCAAAGACTTGTCCTAAGAGATAAGGACACAAGATATCTAGAGCATGAAGAATAGCCAAAATTTTGTTTTCATAGATTTATTGGCCCAGATGTTGCTCCAAGAGTTGTTTTCTAGTGAAGGCCAAGGGTCTACCCTCTTGCATGAATACTACACCAATGCCTTTCTTAGAGGCATCACATTCGAGGAAAAAAGTCTTTGTGAAGTCAAGAAGGGCCAAGACAGGAGTTGTGCACATGGCTTCTTTCAATGCTTGAAATGATTGATTAACTACTCGAGTCCAAGTGAAAGAATTTTGTTTTAGGAGAGCAGTAAGAGGCGCTGAAATTTTTCCATAATTCTTAACAAACTTGTGATAATATCTTGTTAAAACCAGAAAGCCACGCAATCTCTTGAGAGTTTTTGGGCACGACCAATATTGCATAGCGTCAATTTTCTTAGGATCCACCCTTACAACATCCTTGCCGACAATATCACCCAAGTACTCCACTTCAGAATCTCCAAAGGCACATTTAGATTTCTTGAGAAAAAGTTGGTGTTGAGAGAGTAGATTGAGAGCTTGATCCACATGGGTAAGATGGTTTGCCTAGGTTTTACTATAGATGAGAATATAATCAAAGAAAACTAGGACAAAATGATGGAGAAAAGGACAGAAAACATGGTTCATGATACTTTCGAAAGTGGAGGGAACATTACACAGGCTAAAGGGCATGACCAAGAATTCATAGTGACCCTCATGAGTGTGAAACGTAGTCTTAGTAATGTATTCATCTTGCATAAGTATCTGGTGGTATCCATATCATAGATCAAGTTTAACAAAATATTGAGCACCACTTAATTCATCCAAGACATCATCAATGCCATGAATGGGAAATTTTTCTTTGATGGCGAGTTTATTGAGGGCGTGAAATTCGGGACACATATTCCAAGTACCTTATTTTCTAAGTACCATGACCAAATGGGAAGAGTAGGGACTGGTACTAGGGAGGATAACACTCGAGGCTAGCAATTATTGAACAATTTTCTCAATTTAATTCTTTTAGGAAAAAGTATGACGATAAGGGAAAACATTGGGAGGAATATTGTCAGGGATGAGAGAAATGGAATTATCATGAACACCACGATAAGGAGGAATTCCCTAGTGAGTGGAGAAAACAACTTGATTTTTGGAGATGATACATTGGAGGCCAGGATGCACCACATGTGTCTCAATTGCTTGAATAGAATGGAGTCAGGAAATAATGTCGGAATGACCTTTTTTGAGGAGCATTTCCATTTGATGGGAATTGATGATCTCAGGGGATCCTTCTATGATTCCTTGGAATTTATATTGTTGTCTCGCCTGTTGGAATTGCATGGTTAATTCGTTAAAATCCATGAGGATGGGACCAAGAGCGCGTAACCATTCCACACTGAACACAATATCACAACCGCCCATGTCAATAGAAAACATATGAGATTTCAGGTGGCACTTCCCAATTTGGAGACACACAGTTTCACAATGCCCCCCACATCTCATGGAACCACCATTGGCAATCATGATTTGAAAGTTGTTAAATGCATGTATATAACAATGGGTTTCTTGGGAAATACAATGGTGAATACAATTATGAGTGTTTCCATTGTCAATTAAGATGATGAACTTTCAATTCTTAATGTAGCCAATGATGTTGAGGGTTTGGGGAATAGAGAATCCAGTGAGGGCATTCAATGAAATGACTAGTTCTACTTCTGGTTGGTCAGAGCGTAGAGTAATATCAGTTGGGTTGGGTAAATCTACCACAGGGAGGGTCTCGATATATTCTTCAGAAACATCCTCAGAGAAGGCCATAAAAAACTTCGTTCCTTACACTTGTGCCCTAGAAAATATTTTTCATCACAGTTATGACAAAGGCCCTTCAGTTGGCATTCAATCATTTCAGCCCAAGTTAATTTCTAGATCTTGAGGGGAGTGGGAGGAGTGACAAGGTTAGTAGGTCAAGTTTGAGGAACAAAGGAAGGTCTATGGGTCTGAGCAGATACAATTTGTTGGGATTCCTTAACACATTGAGTAGCTTCCAACCAAGTGTGAGGGAGAGCCATGAGGACCTGGGATCAAATTTCCTCTTTGAGCCCACTGATAAAACATTCCTAGAAGAAGGCATCAGACATGCCCTGTGTTTTGAAATCTAAGTGTTCAAAGGATGATACAAAGTATTCCACTGTTTTAGATTGATTCAACTTGTTCAAACGACCAAGATAGTGGGTATCAATGCCAAAGTGGTAATATAGCTCTACCACAAACTGAGTCCAAGAAACATACCTTTGGCGTATATTTCTACACCATTTCCACCATTTCCAATGTTCTCGATCCAAATAGAGGACACCATAACGAATTTTAGCTATATCATCAATAATCCCATGAAAGGGTAAATAATGTTCCATTTGAGTGACCCAACCAGTAGGATCAGATACGTCAAATTTTTTCACTTCGACTCAAGGAAGGTGGGGGTCACGAGGAAGGGAATTGGAATGAAGAGCCATATTATGGAAAGATTTCTCACCTTCAGAGTGGGAAGATTGTTCAAGGGAGGGAGATCCAAAGGGAATTTTTCAACCACTGGGTGAGGGAGGAAAATTCACCCTTAGCCTCTACCAATTCTCCTATAACTTTGGCCTCGAAGATGTCCAGGCGAGAATTATTGGAAGAAATTTCAAAGGTCATTCTTTAGATGTCTACCTTATGTTGTTTGGATTCATATTGTAGGTGAAGGAATTATTGGTTGCATGTGGTGTCCATGGGTGAAGGAGGGGAATGGAATAGGGGAAGTGGGACCATGGAAAAAAGAGTAGAGAATGACATGTATGAGTGTGTTCAGTGTGAAAAGAGGAATGCAATGAGATAGGTGTCAAGGGCACGGGAAGGAAGGAAAAAAGGTTAAAAATGATAGATATCACAACGATTAGGGAGAAAAATGGGAATCCAATGAGATGGGTCTAAAAGAAGGGTTCAAGGGAGTAAAAAAAAGTTAAAAATGATAGGTGTCACAAAGATCTAGGTGAAAAAGTGTCATTTTTTCCTTTTCTTTTTCCCTTTTTCTTTCAATTTCTTCTTCCCTCGTTTTTTTTTTACTTCACTAGGGTTTTATGAAAATATGAATAATCCCATAGTATAAGTGATATATATCACCCTAGTGCATTTGCAAGAAGAAATTTATCAGATTTAGAACATAACTACAACACTATAGAAAGGGAAGGATTAACTATGGTGTATGCTTTGCAAAAATACATACATTACTTGTTAGGGAAACATTTCAATATGTTTACAAATCATTCTGCTTCGATATATTTAGTTAATAAACTAGTGTTGTGGGGAAGGATATGCATATGGATACTTTTATTCCAAGAATTTCATTTTAAAGTTTTGGTAAAACCTAGAAGATTGAATGCATGACCAAATCACTTATCCAGGATAACTAATGGAAAAGAACCCAATAACTTGGAAGACAACTTTCCAGATGCAAAATTGTTTTCGGTACAGATAGTTGATGAGTATTTTGCTGACATTATTGAGTTTTTTAGTACAAACTTTGCACTAAGAGAATTTTCCACTGTGCAGAAGAAAAAATTGGTGGTCAAAATTGCATATTATCAGTTGATTACATGTCATTTGTACAAACTTGGAGAAGATAATATATTAATAAGATGTGTGATGGAGCATGAAAGGCCTATAATTTTAGCAGATGCACATGAAGGGATTACTATAGGAAAATACGTAGGAAAATCTATCGTGCATAAGGTATTACACGCAGGATTATGGTGGCCAACAGTTCACAAGGATTCAAAGGAATACTTTCAGAAGTGTGATGTTTGTCAGAGAGTTGGGAAGACATCCAGGAGGAATGAGATGCCATTGAGACCTCAAGTAACTTTAAAAGTATTTTATAAGTGGGAAGTATACTTCGTAGGTCCAATTAATCCACAAACAAGAAGATCATGATTTAGATATATTATTACAGTGACATAATACTTAATCGGATGGGTTGATGCAACACCAATGAAGGATTGCAGCGCAGAGACTGCAACATGCTTTTTATTTGAACATATAGTGACAAGGTTTGGATGTCCAATAATATTGATGTGTGATCAGGGGACTCACTTCATCAACAGTACAAATGAGGTAATGCTGGAATAATTTGAAATACATCATCAGAAGAGAACTCCTTATCATTCGTAGGAAAATGGAACAATGGAAGCCTTTAACAATATTTTGGAGAGTGCCTTGACAAATATTTGCAATGTGAATAGAGATGATTGGGATTTAAAGGTACCAGAAGTAATATGGGATTATAGAACTACATGAAATAATCGAATAGGGAAGAAACCCTTTAGGTTGGTGTATGGACATTAAGCAGTAGTTCCATTATATTATTTGATACCAAGTCTATGCATTGAAACTATTGCAGATATGATAGAAAGAGGCGTAGAGCAAGAACAATTAGCCCAACTTATGGAATTGGAGGAAGACAAAATCATAGTTGGATTCCATTAGGAGGTACATAAAGAAAAGGATAAAGCATGGCATGATAGACACATTAAGAATAAGAACTTCAAAGTTGGATATCTGGTTCTCCTTTATGACAATAAATATTTGCAGCACCCAAGGAAAGCTTAGAATGCATTGGATAGGGCCATAACAGAAAAAGTTTTTCATAGATGGAGGTGATGTATAGCTGCATGATTTAGTAGGAAAGGAAGTTACAGGATTGGTGAATGGTAGTCGACTAAAAATGAATAGGGACAATCGACCCACTAACTGATCCAGGAGGCTCCCCAGGTCTAGAAAATGCTCAAAAATGAAATTTCTCGGAATTGAATGAAACCAATTCCATTGCAATCGACTCATCGCGTTGATTCCGACCATATATTTACTTTCTCAAACGGGCTATGTATGCGAGAGTTATCACACTCTAATCAGATTCTCAAACAACTAAAAAGTCAAACGTCAAACTGGCAAAAATTCAATGTTGACGTCAGCATGACGTCAACATGAAATCACCAAGATAATTTCATGATGCTGACATGGCAGAGGAAGGTGATGACATGTGGAAACACAATTGATTGGGTAGATGATGTAGGCATAGGCCAATAGATTCTTGACACGTGGCATGCGGTGGATTTAATGTGGAGGTTCCACATGGCCTAGGTGTGGGATGCCACGTGGCACCCTGTCGTTGGTGGTTATGTTAAAAAATATTGTGGAGCTAATGGGTCTCGACCCCATGAACGATTGGAGGAGGAAATTATTTGGGAAATGGCCCAATGCCAATGTCCCTACCATGTTTCTTGTTTTATATAAACCACACATTAATATATATTGCAATGTATTTCTATGGAGGGTGGATAGGGGCTGGGGCTAAGCCCCAACCTGTGGTTTGATTATCCATGAGACCAACCACCAAAAGGGGGCAGGCTATCCAATATAACCACCAGCGCGCGCATTCAACACTGGTTCTATCATCCACCGTAAAACTCGGGGGGTTGTGACTTTAGGCCAGGCGAAGACTAAGGGCATGACCCTATGAACAACCACCATATGCCTACGAATCCAGGAGCTATCGTGAGTTTAGGGCCAATGCTTATCCCTTTGGGCTAGCGCTTGGCCATATTAAGTGCATATGACCATATTTGAGGGGGCACGCACCTGATTTGGGGGATTTATCCTATATTTATGGTAAAAGTGGGTTTTTTTACCTATGTGTATTGGATTTTTAATTGATTTATGCCTGTAATAGGATATTTTTGGACGAGAATTGTTTTTTTGAGGATATTTTGGCCATTTGAAGGGGGATTTGATCCCAAAAAGAGGCCATATTCTTGGGGGAGTTAGGCTTCCTCATATAATCCTAAAAACTATATAAACAAGGCCTCTTGAGCTTGAGAGGCTACTTTTTGATGTAGGGATTTTGAAGAGAAACATGTGTTTTTGGCCATTTCTCATGTTTTGAGAGGCATTTTTGTCACGTTTTTTAGAGGAGTTTGATGAGGCATGTATGTATCTGAGAAAGGAGGTCTTGCACTGCAGATATAAAATATGTTTTGGAACAACAAAGAGCCAATGTAAAGATAACTTGAGCATTTAAAGAGCAATAAAGAGTTCCTCCACTTGGAAGCGGGCCTCATAGACGTAACCGACTATTGGTGAACTCCGTTAACAAGTTCTTGTCTCTATTTCTCTTTCTTGTTTGCTGTTATCCTCTATTAATTTTGAAGCATGGTTTATAATGGCTCAAATATTTTATCATTAATGAGAATCAAGTAAAATTCATAATTGATATTTTGCAACAAATAGTAAAGTTTATGTATTTTGACGATCCGATGCATAAAGTACAATAAACTTAACTTGCAAATTGTCAGTAAAACCTATCAATTTTGGATCAATTTTATGGTATCAGAGAATTTGGTTTTGAAGGTTTGACAGGAATTGCAAGCATTGGATGCTCACCAGAGAAAAACTCAAGCAAGGAGAAGGCCAACTTCAGGCTCTTAATACAAATATTCAAAGGAGAATGCATAAACAAGAGATGTTTTCACCAAGAAAACTAGGTTCTTTTGCATCTGAGGACAATTTATTTGAGTATTTTCAATTAATGAAATCCATGGTAGAGGAAATTTACCATGAAAAAGGATAGCGAAGAAATCCAAAAGTTGAAGAAGGTGAATCTCCAGTAAGAGCAGAAGGAGGAGTTGGAGGTGGTGGACCTTCATAACCTTCTTCTCCTTCATCCTCGTCATCTACAAGTGAAGCAATTGTACATCCCTCCAAGGATAAGAAATCTAAAAAATCTCATCATTCTTCTGATATGCCTTTATTAAGGTTAGATATAAAGTTTCATTTACCCGCTTATGATGGTCAATTAGATGCAGAAAAGCTAGATAATTGGGTGAGACAGTTAGAAGTCTATTGTAGGATACAAAGGATTGTTTATGATGAAACAAATATCCAACTTGCAAGTCTCAAAATGGGAAGCACAACTCTCATATGGTGGGAAATCAAAACTAAGGATGATCTCAAGAAAAATGGTAAAACAATCTCTTCCTGGAATGATTTTATCACTGCATTGAAGAAAGAATTCTATCCTTTAGCATAAATGCAACAAGAAATGATGAATTGGCAAAGTTTAAAACAAGATAAAGGTCAAAGTGTACACGAATATACTCAAATATTTCGTAAGAAAACATTAAATTTGGGTATTCCTTTATATACACAAGAGACAGTCCTAAAATATATTGGTGGTTTACATTCTTATCTCAAGCACACTATTCTTATGATAAATCCTTCTAACTTTGATGAAGTATGTGTACAAGCCATTCACATTGAATCAAGTAAAGGGAATGTTGGTGATAGTGTTTCTACAGATACTTGGCAAAGAAAGGATTCAGGGAAAAGGAAAGAGAAAGAGAAGAAGACAACCACAACAAGAAAGGATAACCCTACTTGCAAGCATTGCAATAAGGTAGGCCATGATGAAGATCATTATTGGATATTACATCCTAAGTTGAAGCCAAAGAAGTATTCCAACCAAGGAAGAAAAAATACCATAGTTGCAACAGTTCAAGTGGATCTTGTACAAGATACCAGATATAATAAATATGCAGAACATAAATAAAATGCTAGAAATGGCAGAATAACAGTAATATATCCAACATAATCTCCACAATAACACATAAATGATATAAGAACAACAACAAAAATAACACTTTGATTCAAAAAGCAATGTTCACAGGCCTCTTCGAGGGGGAAAACTCCAATCGAGCAATGCTATGTTACAATAATCTCCAATCTAGGGTTTTCATACCCTCGATCCTTATTTATACTAAATATGTCTATCAAGAGAAGCATCTAGAGGAAGATCCTTCTAGAAGCGGAAGCTTCTATTAGGTTTTCTTACATCCGCCTTATTCTATTTTATTGAAAGGCCTTATTAATATTGACTTTTATTACATCCGAATATATTAATCTACCTATGTGCGGGTTAGGAACCTAACATGTCCGCCCCCTTAAAAACAACCTTGTCCTCAAGGCTTGAGATGAGGAAATGTAATGTCCCCACATTGGGACATTATCACAGGGCAAAGATTTATGATGACCAGAGTAGCCAGATGGGTGCTAGAGCGAGTACATGGGTATTTGAGAGGCATTGTGGGGTCCATCTTGCACTGATGATCATATTCCATCATTATGAGCCATTCTGCACAGGTTGGCTTTGGTTTCGTTGAATTCCGATGATTTCCATGATTTTGACTATTTTGAGCTATAAGTCAATGGAATTGGGAGGAGCAACACTACAGGATGGGATGGCTAGAAGTGACTTTCAGTGGCCAGGGAAGCCACAAGGAGAGATAAGGAGCTTTTCAAAGGTAAAAAGGTTAATTAATTAATTAAATATTAATAAAATGAAAGTCACTTTGGAGG
>SNQJ01S0058693.1:40996-66272 GCA_010110895.2 Picea sitchensis
TGGGGGATTTCAGATCTACAGAGATTGAGAGGGATCTTGGAGATTCGGTCACCTGGGTTTTTCTTAACATCACCCGATCTATCAGTTGGAATATTTATTAGGGTGATTGGACACTTTTGGCAGCAGGGCCGAGTTATTGAGGGTTTCTTCCTTCTATTGGAGCGTGGCATTCTTCAGCTGGAGAGTTTGGCATTCAGATCTTCTTGTATTAATCTTCATTTCTTATTCATCCTTTAGAGGCATCTTTTGTATTAGCAGGAGCATTTTGTAGCGGCTCTTATCTATTGTCTATCTTCTTGGCCATCTGTTGAGCATACCAGATTGGCATCTTCATTGTAGCAGGTTTCTCTATTTTATGAATAAAGAAGAATTGAGATGTTTTGGCTTGTCTATCTTATTGCATATGGTTGAGGTATGTTCCATGGTTATATATTTCTGTTATTTTTTGCATACACACATATAAACACATCTAAAAGGTAGATCAAAAAAGTGTTTGACGAAATACCAACATAGCATCAGCCTTTGATTGTGCCACACAATCCTAAAACAATGGTTGTCTTATCAACCAAGGAACATATATTTGTATGCATACCTCTTAGATATATGGGACACAAACATTATTTTGTTATCATATATCTTTGTGATTAGATTTATTAAGACAACCAGTCTCATTCTCATGAGCACCTTCCACTGATTTCTCACCACCACACGATACTTCTTAATCCTGCAATCAATATATTAGTTTACAAACCCAAGGATCCTAACACATATACATGGAATCATTAGTCCAAATTCATAGTATCTCCTAGACTCACACCCACTTGTAGATGATCACAAATTACGGCATGGCATTCCATAGACTCATGCCACCTACACAACAATATCACAACGGGGATATTCTCCATAGGATTTAATTAATCAAGTAATGGAATTTAAAAGTACATTCCTTCATGTCAACAACACAACAACATAACTCCATACAATATTTCATCCATACACACATAAGGGTAAATATGCAAAACCGTATATTTTCTTCATTTCATACAGAATAAAATACATTAGATCCATGGCTAGATACGTTATTACAATTTCCATTGGTTTTCCACTTCTCTCTCTCACTGTCTCCCATGACCTATCATCTCTCAAAATCTACAAGCTCTTCAATATTTGTTTATTCCATCAAAAACTATTCACTTCAATTTTCCTAGTGAACTCCTCATGCCATTTCATATTCTAACTCTAGATTCATCCTTTCCTCAGTGACTCTTCACCTTCCCGCGACCTTCCATAGTCCACACACAACATTTCATTCCCTTCAAAATGTCCACTCATGTTTCTATAACAAATCCTCTTCTCCTCTCACACATTTTTCCTTTGTAGCAACATGTCAATCAAACAAAATGTGTCTACACTCCCATCAAGTAACAGTGTCGCATATGTTTCACTACCAAAATCTATAGCATTAATTTGATCTAAAGTGATTATTTCGTTCCCTACAATGCATTCATTCATATCCTACAAAAACCAAGCTCTTCCATAACAATTGTGTCAGCTACTGTAGTTCCCTTCATTGTATCATCCCCAGGACGATCGAGATGCTCCTACATCAAGTTCCCTCCAATGTTGATCATAGATACCTCTCTTTAGTCTTGCATCAACATTGGGGTTTTGTATAGAATTTTATTAGGGTATTGTAAGACCTCCAATCGATCAACCATATAGATGATGACATTGCAAGTGATGTGGAAAAT
This sequence comes from Picea sitchensis, assembly GCA_010110895.2. Taxonomy (NCBI): domain Eukaryota; kingdom Viridiplantae; phylum Streptophyta; class Pinopsida; order Pinales; family Pinaceae; genus Picea; species Picea sitchensis. Next base: position 42,748 of record SNQJ01S0058693.1, read on the forward strand.
GATGTGGCAAGGGTGAATTATGGTCCTTGATGTGGACATGTACGGTACATGACGTGGAATGATGATGTGGAAAGTGACATAGATGATGACATCACGAGTAACATGGACCTATACGATCATAAAAATAGGTAAAATCCATGTGGAAGGCTCAACGGTTAGGATTCAACCTACCCTATAATAAAAAAATTGAGATTTCTCTTCTAGTTCATAGTTCATCGACATCGACCAAGACACGTTGCTTCAATTTTCCTCAACTCCTAAAATTTTCTACTGACATGGATAGTATAATGGAGATAGACAATATCTCCTATTCATTTCTTATGGACTTCATATGAGTTTTTCTAACGTAGATGGCTTATCGAATATTGGAGGAATTCATGACACTTTATCGCAAATTTGTTGCACTTCTCTCTCGATGTTGATAGTTTCATCATTACTTCTTTAGATCTTGTATCAAGGTGGGGAGTTTAGTTTGTTCATACACATTCTTTTTTCCTTGATCTTGATGTCTCATTGGTTCTTTTATATGAAATCTATGTTTTAAGATCTTTTTTAATTCTTTCTTTTTCTCTCCATCCCTTATGCAGAACATGAGAGTTTTTGGGTTTTCTTGATATTTTAAATGCACAAAAAACAAAGGAAAAATGCACAAACTTAAAAAAACAAAAATATGCATCTTATGGAAAGCCAAAAGAACCAGGCATATAATGGTTAAAAGAAACGTGGTACCCTAAAATTTAAAATTTTAAAGGGTGTGTTGTGTACTCAACAATCTCCAAAAGTTAATGAAGAAGTTAAGAATGTTTATGATATAAACATTGAGAAAATTCCTAAGAAGTGCCAACATTGTCATACAATTGGTCACATGGAAAGTCATTTTTTTATCTCCATCCTTGTCTTTATTTTGAGAATACAAATCATCTCTCAGAAAAATTTTGAAATAAGAAGAACACTAAAAACCCAATAATTCATTTTGGTTGGATATTATTGGGTACCAAAATGTAATATAATATGAATAAATAGTAATATTCAGAAGATATCAATAGAATAGAAATATATGAGAGGAGAAACACTAGAAAAAATACCTTTATTCAAATAAAGAAAGGTTCACTTGCCTCTTCGAGGGGGAAGCCTCTAGCAGAGAAAAACTCTATTACAATAATTCTCAAGACAAGATTTTGCATGCCTTCTACTCTTATTTATACTAATTCTATCTTCTAAAGAACATTCTAGAGGAAGATATTTCTAGAAGAGGAAATTTCTATTAGGTATTCTTACATTGACGTGTTCACATTTATTAAATAGGCCTTACTAACTAATGTCATCCTTTATTACATAAAAAATATATTTAGGCCTTATTAACTAATGTTGTCCTTTATTACATGGAAAATATATTTTTCTATCTACGTGAGGGGTTAGGTACCTAACATTCCCCCCTATTAAAAAATAGCCTTTCACTCAAGGATTAATATGAGATAATTGTTGCAGAATGGTAGTCAGTTCCTAGGTGGCATATTGTAGTGGAATATCCTTCCAGTGAACCAAAACTTCCTTGATGGTGCGTTGATTGAGATGATGTTCTCTCTGGTCCAATGCAATTTATGGTTGCAACTAAATGTAACCTTCTTCATCCAACTTTGGTAGGTTGTTCTGGGTGTGGCATTTGGTGCCAATCACTTTCTGCAGGAATGAGACATGAAAAATAGGATGTAGCTTGGAATGACTGGGAAATGATAACCGATAGGCCACTAGCCCCATGTGTTTGATAATAGTATAAGTACCATAAAATTTTGGTGCAAGTTTCTAACATTGTTGGGATTTGAGTGAATTCTTCTTGCATGGTTGGAGGTGGAGAAACCCTTGATCCCCTTTAGTAAATTGACATTCAAAATGGCCCTGATTTTCCTATTGATTGATGTGATTTTCAGCCATTACCAAATTTTCTTTGAGAGTACTGAGAATGTTCATGCAAATAGTAAGATTTTGTTCAACTTCCTGAACTTTGGAGACACCCAACATGTATGGGAGAACTGATGGTGGCTTCTATCCATAGACTGCTTCAAAAGGATTCATGTGAGTGGAAGTATGATAAGAGGTGTTGTACCACCATTCAGCTAGGGGTAACCACTAAAATCACTAATGTTATCTGTCATATAAAAAAAAAACCTCAAATATGTTTCCAAACATTTGTTGACCATTTTTGTTTGGACATCAGTTTGGGGAGTTCCTTGGAACGTAAATAGTTCTAGCCAAAAAATGTTGGTAAAAGTGGGATCACGGTCAGAAACAATAGAATGAGGAATTCCATGGACTGTGAAGATATTATCCATTAACATTTGATCCAATGTGGATGTTGTGAACGGGTCTTGAAGAGAACAAAAAATAGCATATTTGGAAAGACGGCCCATTACCACCGTGATGACTAACATATTTCCTAATTTGGGTATGTCAACAATGAAATCAATGGAAATATTCATCCAAATAGTAGGTGGAAGTGGAAGTGGCTAGAGTGTGTCAGGACATTTCAAAGTATCTCCCTTATTGAGTTGACATGTATCACATTTGGCCACAAATGTGTGGATTTCTTGTTTCATATTGTCCCAGAAGAAAGATGTTTTTACCATTTCATATGTTTTGGTAAAACCTGAATGGCCTGTTGTAGGTGAAGCATGAAACTTAGAGAGAACCTTGGGTTTAAGGCCCAACTGTTTTCTTAAATATAAGCAACCTTTATAGAGAAATTGTTCAGTATTCCAAGAGTATCCTAGACCAACTTAAGGATCTTGTCGAATTTTTTGGATTAGGATGGACATTTTGGGGTTTTGAAACCATTCATGTTGAACATCCTGAATCCATTCTGCTACAATGAATGGGAGGGAAAAGAGGGACCCTTCATCTTCATATTTCTAGGAAAGAACATCATCCACCACATTTTATTTTCCCTTCTTGTAAACAATCTCATAATCATATCCAAACAACTTGGTCACCTATTTTTGTTGCTCCAGGGGTGAAATATGTTGTTCCGAGAAGTACTTGAGCCTTTGATGATCCTTTTTAATTTGGAAGAGTTTTTCCAATAGACAAAGGAGTTAGATATCCACTTCATGAAAAATAGCTAACATCTCCTTTTAATAAATCGATTGGCCCAAATTTCGATCTGAAAACCATTTGTTGGTGAAAGCCAAACGTTTTCCATCTTTCATGAGGAATGCCCCAATTCCTCTCCTAGACACATCACATTTCAGAACAAAGGTCTTGGTGAAGTCAGGTAGGTCCATTATAAGAATAGTTCACATAGGTTCTTTCAAGGATTGAAAGGATTAGTTAGTTGTTGGAGTCCAACTAAAACCATTATTTTTAAGGATATTTGTTAGAGGAGCCACAACTTTTCCACAATTTTTAACAAACTTGCGATAATATCATGTTAAACCCAGGAAACCATGAAGAATTTTAAGAGTTTTAAGGAGTCCAATTCTGCATAGCTTCAATTTTCTTGGGATCCACCCTTACACCATCCTTGACAAAAATATGACATGGGTACTCAACTTGAGAGGTGCCAAAAGCACATTTAGAATGTTTGAGGAAAAGTTGGTGGTTGAAGAGGAGATGGAGAACTTGATCTTCATGGGTGACATGGGATAGAAAAGTTTTACTATAGATGATAATATCATAAAAGAAAACTAATAAAAAGTGATAGAGGAAAGTATGAAAAACATGATTCATGAGACTTTGAAAAGTGGGGGGGGGATTACAGAGACTGAAGGGCATGACCAAAAACTCATAGTGGCCCTCATGAGTGTGAAATGTAGTCTTGGGGATGTATTTCTCTTTCATATGTATTTGGTGGTATCTTGAATGTAGGTCAAGTTTGGTAAAGTATTAATCCCCACTAAGTTCATCTAGAAGGTCATCTATCACAATAATGGGAAATTTGTCCATGATGGTAAGTTTGTAAAGGGAACAAAAATCAGGACACATGTGCCAAGTGCCTTCCATATTGAGGAACATGACAACAGGGGAATAATAGAGGTTGGTATTGGGATGAATAACACCCACTTTTTTTAATGAAGGGACGATGATAAGGGATAAAATTATGAGGAATATTCTTGGGATTGAAGGAATGGAATGGTCATGGTATCCGTAGGAGAGGGTAAGGACCTGGAGAGTTTGGAAAATATTGGGATGGAAGGAAATGATTTATTGAATATAGGGGTGTATCGGGGGTGTCTCAACTGCTTGAATGGAATAGAGTTGGGAAATGATTCCATAATGACCTTTTTTGGGTATCTTTTACATACGATTGGAAATGATGATCTTCAGAGACCCTGTTGTAATGCCTTGGAATTTATATTGTTTTCCTTCCTTTTGGAATTGCATGGTTAATTCCTTAAAATCCATGATGATTGGTCCAAGAGTGTGTAACCATTCAAAAACAAGAATAATATCACAACCACCCATATCAATAAAAAAACATGTGAGATTTCAAGTTAGACTGACCAATTTGTAGGAGAACATTTTCATAGTGCCCCCCACATTTCATGGAACCACCATTGGAAATCATGATTTGAAAAACATGGAAAACACATATATAGGAATTGAATTCTTGAGAAACGTGGTGATGAATGAAATTATGAGTGTTGCCACTATCAACTAGGATGATGAATTTCATGTGCTTAATGTAACCAATCAATTTGAGGGTTTGGGGGGTAAAAAAACAAGTGAGAGCATTTAGTGAAATCAATGGATGAACTTTAGGAAGATCAGAGAGAGACATAGGATAATTTGTTTTAGTTAGCTCTGCTTCAGGTGAAACCTCAACCTATTCATAAAAAACATCCTCTTAAATGGCCATAAAAAGTTTATATTCTTTACACTTGTGCCCAGGAAATTATTTATCATCACAATTATAGCAAAGACCTTTGAGTTGGAGTTCAACGATTTCTTCCCACGTTTATTTTTGGACCTTGAGAGGAGGGGTCTGAGGAGCATGGGTTGTGGGTTTTGGTTAGGGAAAAAAAGTTGGTTTTCTACTCTAACCCAAGACAACATATTTTTCCTTCTTGGCATATTTAGTTGCTTCCAACCAAGTCTTGGGGCGAGCCATGATGACCTGGGATCGGATTTCATCCTTGAGGCCACTGATAAAGCATTCTCGAAATAAATCATCTATCATGCCCTCAATGCAGAAATCCAAGTGAGCAAAGGAATAAGTAAAATATTATATTGTTCCAGATTGTTTCAACTTGGTCAGACGTCCTAAATGGTGGGTGTTTGTATCAAAGAATTCATAGAACTTTTGACACACCGACCACACTGATAGGGGGGGTGAATCAGTGTAGGGCTATTTTTAAAACTTCCCCTTCACAAAACTCCTTAGTTAGGAATCACCATTTACTCAATACTTATTGTTGTCATTTATAACCAGTTAAATGTGAACATGCATCAACAACATATACCAACAACATATATCATAAATAAGTCATCATCACAAGGAACACAAAGAACACAAGATGTATGCATAATTTTCTTTTTATTACGGACTACAATCCTTGGGTTATCAGCAACAACAGAATAGAGTTACGACTCCACAAGAGCACCAGCTCTATAATGCAAGAATCATCTTACACAACTCAACACCAAATGAGAAGAGGAATCAATCCTCAATAGATACCAATATGTCAATAGGTACGCTACATGTCAGTAGTTCAGCATGCATATGTACGCGCCCTACCAGTAGTACAACTTGCGTATGTACGCGGCCTGTATGTACTACATCCTGCGTGTGACTTCTGAACAACTAGGGTTTTCTCTCCATGAAAAAATTAGATCCTATGCAGCCTTCAGTCACATTCACTTCTGTCTCTCACTATCCAATCTGAACCATAACCAATCACAACACATCTATACTCTCCAACAATTTACTCATGCTCCTCAACCATACAATATGAATGCTACTCAAACACAAGTAACCAATGTACTATGGAAATTATATCAGTACTGAAACATAAGAGTGTTGCTCACTCTATCAATCCATCAACATAACCATATCACAATAGCCATACCAAGAATGCCTTAAGAATTCACCATACAATAAGCAAGAGTATCTATCAAGACAACTATGTAATCATACTAGAGTTTCTATGGCAGATCTGAACCCATAGAATGTAAATCTGGAACTTCTTCAAACTTGAAGAACCATACACCAATTCACACTCAATTCTTCATGACTTCATCTATTGTACGCACTCTATCCTCCTTCAGCCCGCATGTGTATGTGTGCTGGATCACTGCATCCCACGTATGTATGCTCTCTGGCCCACTGCTTCTCGCGTACTCCTTTAGAAACTAGGGTTTTTGAACTTCTGAAACATTCGCCGTCAATATCTCAGACTTACGAAAACTTTGATGCGTCCATGAAATCCTCTAGCCACTCTCTCTCTCAAAATATATCTTCAATCTATGCTCAAGAGATCATATTTTCACAAGAGACCCTTGCCTCTTATTTATACTATCCAATTAGCTTCCTTAGAAGCATCTTCTAGGCCATTTTTTCCACATAGCCACTTTGTCCACATAGTCACCTATGTCCAATTTTGCCCAATTTTCCACTTGTCCATATATCCAATAGCCACTTGACCACTTAACATTATTTCCTCATTTTAGGGCTAACCTTCTCATAACTACTTTCCATAATTAGAAAGTTCTCCATTTACTATATTATTTAAATAATACTCCTTGACTTTGTCACTTCACTTTATTATTTAAATAATCCTCTTTGAATTTTTAACTTAACTTTATTATTTAAATAATCCTCCTTGACTTTGTCAATTTACTTTTAAATAATTTCTTGTTTGCAAGTACTTTGACTTCTTTTCCCTTTTGGGGCTTCAAGCCGACATATGAGGGTCCTCCAACTTTGTAAGGCCATAACTCTCAAACTATGAGGAGTTATGCGACATTCCACATACCAACAGAAATGGTGTGACAAGCACTATCCATCTAGGATAGTTTTACTGACAAATTCATTGAGCTTCATCTCATTATTCCATAATCAAGTATGGGTTCTCTAACCATACTTCTTAGGATAACTCAATTGCAAAGCGTATTCCCGTGAGGGATTTCACCATAAGGGGACCACTTTGGAGTTCATCCATTTTTACTCCTTATCAAGAAAATAATGAGTCATCTTTACATCAATCCAAATATGCATCATATATCAATGAAATGACATTGATCCACCTTAATCTATGAATCATATATCAATGACAACTCATTGATCCATCTTCATCTATGCATGACATCATATGACTATGATTCCACTTGACATCAATCCATTCACATCAAGGACAATACATATTACATCAATATGCTATGACAAGACATTTTTCCTTTGACATCAATCCTTTGGCATCAATGACAACATGATCCAACAATCTCCCCCTTTGGCATTGATGGAAATACCAACATTGATGTCAAAACCAATCATTGATGGCAACATGTAGACAAGGCATTGTCGTACATCAATAGTCATCTCAATCGCATCAATGTGACTATCTCTCCCCCTTTGACATCAATGGAAAAGGGTCATTCTCACTTTAGGGTTGCTCCCCCTGCCTGAATTCTCCTTAGGGTTGCTCCCTTTGTCTGAATGCATTTGATCTTCCTCTAAATAATCATTCCCCAAGGGATATCACTCTGATGTAATGCTGAAGATATATAGCTCATGCTCCCCCTGTGACCATCGCTCCCCCTGGAACTATGCCTCTGCACTCTTTCGCGAAGTATAGGTCTCTTTTTCAATTATTTATCTTTGCATATGATAAATCTCTCCTCCTGGAATCATGGGAAGAATAATGACTCCCCCTATGGGTATGTCTCCCCCTATCTTCTCTGCAATATGAACAATTTGCTACCACTGCAATATGATTTTGCTATAAATTCTACTGCTCAACTGGAACATAGATCATCTTCTCTTTCTATGACGATCCTTGGAACTGTCCATGCATCAAACTCGTGCCATACCATACATCATGAAGTAAAATATATTTCAACAATTAATAGAGAATCATTAACAAAACATCAACCAAGTGCATCTTGTGCCAACCATGCACAATACCCCTGTACATCAACCATGTACATCAATACCATATCATATGCCATAATATATCATCAATGGAGTGCATCAAACATATGCCTCTACCAATCATGCCAACCATGTTCCTCAAACAAGTGTCATATCACCCATGACATGATTTTATCACGAACCAAGTGGCACAATCATGTATCTTAATCAATCAAGTGTCTCAAGTATGTCATCCCATACATCATGTGCCAAATTATATGCTAAAAAAGTAATATCGATGGTGTACTTTAGCCAAGTACTATCATCCACAAACATATACCATATATGAGTGCATCAACATTGCACTAATCATGTATCACCAACTGTACCAAGCAAGTGTATCAACCATGCACCAATACCACAACAAGATTGTAATATCCCTCGGCCGAACCCAATTGTAAATGTAATATAAATGTACTTAAGCTAGTGAGTTGTTTTGACCTCATTTGGTAATGTATGTCATGTGGCATAGTGCGCACATGAAGTACGCAGTAAAATGATATAATATGCACATTCCAGGATACCACGCATAGTAAATAAGGTGCACGCAGTATGGAGGAAAATGAGCCTCGTGTATATGATATGTGTTATAGGCTAGTGAGATGATTATTATAAGTTGGGATGCTTATGTTTTGGTATTAGGTCAGAACGCCTATATGTCAAAGGGAAATGCGACTACTTTGTACATGACTCATGATTAATATAAAATACATCGTTGCACACAGACCAGCCATGATAAAAGAGATGGGGGACTGAACTTCACCAGTTAGGGAAAGGGAGGGCCAAAAGTCAAGGGAATATTATATTAATATTTCCTAAAACATAACATATGGATAATTATTTTATCCTAAGTTCTAAAGTTGGGCACAAGTGGACCAAAGTAACTTCCGATATGACAAGTTTCAAGTTGGGGACATGCATTTATATCATGCGGGACTTAGCTCACTTGGTGATTTTTTTCACGAGATACCTTACCAGCAACCTGACCATCATTCTCACCATCACTTCCACAAAGAGTTCACAGTGATTCTATCCACACTCAGTTATCCAGTAAATGATTCCATGACCATTTTCACTCATGCATTATGTTATCCTTGAGACAACCATTTCACCATTCGGGAGCCTGTTTCCATATCCCCTTTCAATTGGTGTACCTAGTTATCTTGGAGAGGGATTGAAGAAGAGAGTTGTCAGGCCCATGAGAAATTCTCTATGCGAGAGAATTGTTGGGGATTGATTCTCGAAGGTGCTAAATTGGATCTACAACGCTCTGATACTTTCGATCTGTCCTATTGTTGAAGCTCTAGAAGGGAAGTGGGGCATCTAAGGGATTGTTGAGTAGAGAAGGGGCACACTTCCTTGGTTGGGACAGGCATGTGGGGAATGAGAGGTTGTAGGCTGTTAATTGAGTGAGCACCTGAGACAAAGTTTTTCCTATTTCCCATGAGCCTTAGCTTGGATAGGAACCCTTTTCCCTGGGTGGAGTTCAGTTCCAGCTCAAGGGTGACGCACTGTTGAGAGTGATGAATAATGAAGTCTATGGCTGGGAGGTTCGTGGACAGTCTGTACACAGTTGGTGAAAATATTTCTAAGATAAATACCAATTGTATGATAAAATAATATGTTTCTTTGTTATTTACATGCCTATGTTACAGTTGATCATATATGTGATTATAGTTGTATGTGTATGGGTAATTCCCTGTAAATTCTACATATCTATAGTCACTGTTATTTTAGTATAAAAGTCGTGTGTTACAGAAATTAATTTTTTGTTTATGTTTATATGTAAAGCTTCTGCAAGAATGTTGTGTGTATATGTTTTAGTTGCATGCAGTTTAAAGAGTACATTTATGTGGTATAGCTCAGTTGACTACTGGTTATGTGTTAGGGTCCTAACCCACACATAGGTAGAACAATATATTCGGATGTAATAAAGGTCAATATTAATAAGGCCTTTATATAAAATAGAATAAGGCAGATGTAAGAAGACCTAATAGAAGCTTCTGCTTCTAGAAGGATCTTCTTCTAGATGCTTCTTTTTAGTATAAATAGGAGTTGAGGGTATGAGAACCCTATCTTGGATATTATTGTAATAGATCTCTGCTCAACTGGAGGTTTCCCCCTCGAAGAGGCCCATGAACATTGCTTTCAGATTCAAAGTGTTATTTTTTCTATTATTCTCTTATTATTTCTGTGCTATTGTGGTGAATGTTCTGGTTATATTGTTGTTATTCTTCTTGTTATCACCCTATAAGTTATAGGATCAACTGGTGACTGGAATATTATATCTCTCTAGTGTTTTTGTTGACAAATGATTTTTCATTCTGCAAATAATTTGAAAAGAAAGAAAAAAAGAAAGAAAAAAGAAAGAAAAAGAAAAGAGGGCATAAAAGAATTTCAATAAAGCCCCATGCAATAATAGTAACTTGGTACATATCTTTCAAGCATGGCCAAGTTCTTTTTTAAATTGATGTTGATAGGGTTAGTGAATAAGTTTGGCTAAACCGTTCAATCTTAGCCAAAGTATCTAGGTTAGATTAGTGAATAAATATGGCCAGACTGTCTAATCTTGGTCAGATAGCCCCCAGGGTAGAGTAAGTTCTTAGCCCAATAGTCTAATCTGGGTTAATTGTCATAGGAATCTAGGTTAGAATATAGGCTAGTTTCTTTATTTCAATAAAACCAGCTGGATGATCAATGTTGCACCATGTTTCAGATGCTTAAAAATGGTGTTGGTCTAGCCCCATGGTGGTGTATACATCAAAAGCCTTGGAAAAACCCGTGTAATGCACTTATCCTAAGTTCTCTGGTGCATATATTCTCCGCGCCCTCACTTATGCTCTGCTCACATATCAATGGTTCAATGATTGCACCCAGATCTACGGTGGTCAGATTATTCCGGACCCCCCTGACTGTTCTATCTTTAACGGAAGGGGGGGGGGTCCGGAATCATAGATAATACCCACTCACATCTGGACAACCCAAGTTTAAGCGTGCTGATCTACAGTCTATATTGGATTGCGGACCCCCTCGTCCGTACTACCTTTAATGGAGGGGGGGGTCCGGAATGTGTGATAAAGGACGCGCATAGATCTGCGATCAAAAAGCCAGTGCACAGATCAACGGCTCAAGGTGTTTTTCGGACCCCCCCGACTGATCTACCTTTAACTAAGGGGGGGGGTCCAGAATGGAATATTTCCTCTGGCGGGCCCCTATCTATACGTGGCACATTTCTACCGGTCCCGAGTCTCACTGCCTCCTACTATCTGACATACCTTCGTCAGTTCTTGACATCATCATCCACCTTTCCAAAAGAGTCACATCCCATAATTTTTGTCAGTCCTTCCCCCCATTCAATCATGGCGAGCCCCCTCACCATGATTTTTACTCCAATCGGTAGTCGCCACCTCACCCATCCGTATTCCTCAGTCATTGTCACCTGCCATCTCACACTCTAAGTGATCCGTTGGCCATTTATTACTGGATAACCTATCCATTAACCAGCTGACCTATCCCTCACACCCAATGGACACCCGTTTACTCAAAACTACCCTCACTGTCCTTCCTTTCACCATTTACCCCCCCATTGCACCAAAGAATTTTACACCGTTTTTCTCCGTTTCAGTCAGTCTCCCCCATTTACCGTCGTCCCTGCTAACGTTGTTTTTTGCAGGTACTGTTACAGTAATGGTGCCAAAGTCAAAACAAGCAGAAGGAGAGGAGAATCCATTTCTCCTACCTCCTGTCAACCTCGACAGGATTCCACTGGCCGACAAAGATCACTTAATCTCAGATACAAAGTGCGATTTCGATTTCGCAGACCTTCAGTCGTGGCTCAAATAAGTTTTCCTAGACCAGAGTGACGAAATTGGAATCTGGGAGTCCAACCTACCCCTGTATCTCTTTCCTCAGATTCACCCTTTCCCAGAGATTTCTCTGAAGTGCCAAGCCCACTACATTCTCGAGCAAAGAGCCATCGTTTCCTCACCTGGAGAAGTTCTTTTCCTCATCACACCTGAAACCATCGACCAAATGATGCAAATATCCCAAGCTGACTCCGCATTACCTTTTAACCTTGAAATTCTCATAGAATTATACCAGAAGATGACTTTCCCCCAAAGAGATCAAATATTTGAGCTTTTCCTCCCACCATCCGCTCAATTCCCCGCTACAAATCCCTATGCGCCTTTCCTCCCTATGAGCTTTTCCTCCCACCATCCGCTCAATTCATCTCGTCCCTATGCGCCTTGTTGGGTTATTATTCGGATCAGTGGGTAGATGAACCCATTCTGGGATTTTTTTCCACTTTCTCCACCGATGAGAAGCCAACTACCCAGTTCGACTTCAGCACATTCCTAGCGAACAATATTCACAAACAGTTTGTCAATTTCTCCACGGAAGGCATGTTTCGGTATTCTTCAATACTAGCGTACTTGTTCATTTTCTTCCAAGCGAACAAATTTTCTTTTTCCATGCAGAAGATGGACGGAGATGGAAAACCCCAGGCAGTAACCGCATGGACCTCCTTTCTCAAGCATAATTCCACAGAATTCAGTTTCAAGCAGTTCATCGAGAAATTATATCACCCAGTGGTAAGTATGCTTAGCGGCAGGCCCGAGCCTAGGATTAATGATGAAGTTTAGAGGATCCTGCATCTTTCGGATCACACCAAGACTGGTGATTCGTATTTATACCAAGATCACACTGAGATCAGAGTATATGGGTGCGAGTTGGCCCCGTATAAGCTTCCTAAATACCTTCCTCTCAGAATTTTTTCTCTGGAGTACATAAGGAAGATGATAAACTCTGATGATATTCACTTTGTGTCTCTAAAGAAAAAACAATAGATCATAATCAAAGGGTAGATTGGCTCTTTCATATGCAACAATCATGGCGCCAGAGAGGAAGCAAACAAGCTACTGAAGGAAATGAAGTTCATCACGAGTATCACATGGCACTACGATCCATGTGGGATTATCTTTGAGATGAGGGTGAAAAATAAGAATACTCTGTATGTCCACGAATCTATGCCCGAAGTTGAGAAATTTGCAAACCAGACAGTATGGGAACCAAACACTTTGGTCGAAGAAGAACAAAAGGATCCCCTGGGCACTATATCACAAACAACCACACCACAGGTTCTAAAAGAGAAAATGCCTAGTCAAGATTTGTCTCCACCTGTCACTGAAGTGTTGTCAGAAGAATTCCAACTGCATACCAAGAGGTCTAAAACTAGTTCAGCTCCCGACCCGACTGGGGAAAAGGAAGTCCCATATACTACAGTGACCAAGGTTGATAGGCCGCCCCTTAGTGAAAGCCTCCAGCATATCATAACCTCAGCGTTGCCGAAGAAATCTACAGATACTCCATCAACCACCCAGCCAGGCAAGGTAGGACCGAAGCTAAGCATCTTTGAAAAATACGATCTGATCAAGAAAAGGAATCAGACTCTGACCAAAAGCATTTGCACCCAGTTCTAGAAGCAGACATCAACTGTACAACATAGGATGCTATCGACATTTGACACTAAGAAGGGAAGAATTCATATGGCATTTGTCCAAGCACAAGTTCCAGATCCGAAGGTAATCGCTGATTACAAAAGGGCGACTTTAGAATTCCAGACTAAGGATGTGCATCTGGCCGATCAGATGGATCTGCACAAGCAAACAAGAGAAATGGTTTTCTATACGCTGGCACATGCTTCCACTACTGCGTCCAAATTGCAAGTGTCTCTGAACAACGTCCAAACACAGTTGAAGTTGGAGAAGATATCGTCCTTTGCCAAGGACAACAGGATCAAGACTTTGGAGGAATTGGTCCTTAATATTGGGTACGATCCCTCGAACATGAAAGTAGCCAAGGAGATGATTAAAAATAAAAATGCCGACATAGCCTCCTTAAGGAAACAATTGAAACTCCCACCAACAGTGGATTCACAGGCGAACGAAATAGCAGAGACAGAAGGAGAAAAAGATGAAATGCTCAAACTAATCATGGAGCAGAATGCACAACTGAAGGAAATGGAAGCTGAGATGGAGAAGCTAGTAAAGGAGAAAGAACAACTGAAGCCAATGGAAGTCATTCCATTGAGTGCATTCCCACTTTCAGGAGTGAGCAAAGTATCAGTAACATAAGTCCCATCAACGAATCCACTGACATCTCTGGAAAAGACAGCTGAATTGGCCAAATCTATGGAAGAGATGAACCTGTAGGAAACAAAGATTAGAAGGTTCAAAAAGGAGATTGAGAACCTTCAGGAACTCAAATATTCCTATCAGATCAGCCTCTCCAAGGAAAAGTAGGTGTCAAACTAGCTCAAACAAGAGTTACAACAGCTCTGGAAGCAAACAGTGGCAGGTAAAACTCTGGCCGAAGTTAAAGAAAGCATCTAGACAGACATCACCAAGTCTATGAACGAGATATGGCCAATGATACAGATCATGTTTGAGAAAAATGAGTTGGTGAAGAGAAGCAAAAAGGCCATTGAGAATATCAGATCGGAATTGGGAGAGATTCCCACACAGGCTAATGAAATCATCAAGTTCCTAAATTCTAAGACCAAGGAGGAGCTAGAAGAGCTGAAAATTGAAGATAGAACATAGACCATCCTTGAGGTCAAGAGAGCTTTGACCAAGAGAGGATTAATGCTTTAGCTAGAAGAAAAGGTTCAGGCCATGTACCTAGGGGTATAAAGGTTTTTCAGTAAGATTGAGGCTCTACAGAAGAAAGGTCTTCCTGGTTTGAAGGTAATTAATGACAAATTGATGACACTCCCAGACTATAAAAAGAGACTGGCCGATGTGGCTAAGGACAGTTCAAATTTTTTCAGGAATTCAAGGCAGCATCAATGGCAAGGCATTTCTAGATGCACTTCAGTGGGACATCAGTATTCATCATGAGATTCGATACATCTTTGTCACCAAACCTACCTTCGCCAAGTACACAGAAATGGATGAAGTTTATCGAAGGCTACTCAAAGTCAACCTTCCTAGTCATCTTTGATGGGAATAACTCTGTGATTTGATCGAGTAGTAGACGAGTTGTCCCAGCCCAGTCATTTTTCCAGTCATATGAGGTCGTACAGAGGCCTCACCAATGGTCCACCTAGAAAACAGCATGCAGTTGTGACACATCATCAAGCAATTCCTAGATTTCTGTTATTTGTTAAGTTAGTTAGGCTAAAAATAGATTTAGCACGTCCTGATCTTTGATGACAGGATTGTTTGTAATTTTGGGATTTAAATACTTCATCTTTCGAAGTATTGGGGGTTGTTGATCTTCACACCCTGCAAGCTATTAGACTGTAATATATTTGAAGAGATCTTCCATTAATACAAAGAGGCATTTTACAGGATTCTTGCATGTATTCACTGGTGATGTTTTTCTCTGTAAGTTAAATGTTATTCTTGCTTTGTTATCACATTGTTTTCTAAATCTAATCTTTGGAAGTAATGAATGTTGTAGGATTTATCTCGTATACCCTGCTTCTGACTTAAAAGATTTTAGTGTTTTATCTTCTCATTTTACAATAAAGAAATTCTTAACTGCTTCTTTGTTGTAATTGTGTTTCTCATCTTTTCTGCTATTCCTCATTTATGCTGCTAAAGGATCCAGTGATTATATTATCTCTCCCTGTGAAGGATTTTCCTTGTTTTTCTGGTTAGAATTTCATTTTTACGACAGAGACCCCATAGCCCAATGGATGTGTAAACAATCTCAGCCAACTCGACAAACACTACAAAAACAAAACCAACTTATTTATTTACCTAGCCTAATATTTAAAAAATTTGAAACATATCTAAATCATATAGAGAGATCCCTCTCTGAAGTTGGAAGGGCTAGATCCCAGCTTCAAAAGCGGTTGGATAAAGTTACCTCTCGTAGATTTCTTCTTTCTAACAACCTCTAGGAAATTTACAGAGCGCTAACATAGTGGCGACCATACTGGGGAAGAACATAACTAAAAATTTATAACCTCACGTTTTCTTTTCCCTAAAAGAAAAGTTTGTTCCTGAAATATTGCAAATATGAGAAGAAAGTAATGTTTAGAGGTTGATTAAAATTTGTACATATTATTTTTAGACTCGTAAAACAAAAAAGTATATATATAAAAATAAAAAATAAATCTGGCTCCCAAGAAAGTTTATACTCGATCTCATCCAGACCCACAACCTGCGATAGTAACAGATAACCTAGAACAGTTGCTCAAGAAAAAGATCGTTGTTGAAGGTTCAGTAAGTCATACTCCTTTTCTTAAGTCCCTTTCATTTTCGGGTATCTCGTTACCTTTCAAAACCCTGACTTTGACACCTTTTCTGAACAAAGCCTGGTTATAACAAGATCCGATAGTTTTGTGACTGAAATCATTTTGGACCCAACCATTTTGCAACTCCGGACTCCTGAAGTTCTATCTCCCACTGCTAAACTGCAAACCACTCCCTCGGTGCTAGCCAGTCCCTCTTCATCCTCTTCTTCGGTCGCTACCTCGCCTATCATCCAGTTTGTTATCCCAACTCCTCCACCTATCATGGAAACCAAACATGCTCCCTTGATGTTGGCCGCGCCTCTTCATGCTATGCCCCAAGACTATCAAATGAGACTCCCACAGTTCGATGGAACAGGACCTTTGAACGCCCAATAACACGTTGATAAAATGAATGATTATTTTGACATGCACGAAGTAGATGAGGATGACGTTCAAATGAGATTGTTTGCCCAAAGTTTGACAGGTGATGTTAAGAAATGGTATAAAGGTTTACGCGCTGCCTCAGTCCTTGACCTTACCACATTCCAAAGAAGTTTTCTAGATAGATGGGAGGTAAAGAAAAACCCTCTCCAAATATTGTCAGAATACAAAAATATCAGAAGAAATCAAGGTGAGATAGTACAAGATTACTGCACCCGTTTCAATAACCTATACAACACAATCCCAGCCGAAATAAAACCTCCACAGGGTTTGGCATTGATAAAATTCCCTGATGGTTTTGACGCCGATATGTCTTACCAACTAAGGGAAAGAAATTCTACCACCCTGGAGGACATGCAGAAAAGAGCAATAAGTGTGGAAGCCAATTTGTTTGCAAAAAGAGCACGACAGAGGTTAGAGAGGAGAGTCACAATTAAAGAGGAACCTTCCACATCAACCTCCGATTCCAAATTGGATTCTTTGGCCAGAGCAATGGAAAGAATGATGGAAAGACTTACTGTATTAGAAATAAATCCTCTGAGAGAAAACCCACCAGCTCCTCAAGTTCGGGACCCTAACTTCAGAAGAAACCCTCCTCAAATCAGACAGAGAGATCCTAGGGATCAAAGAGAGTAGAGAGGTCCGGATCAATAGATCATACCTCCCCTACAAGAAAATTATGTTGATGAAGGAGAGGAACTGATTGAGGAACTAGAGGATACTCATATAAATCTCATGGGAATTCACGATAACGAAGTTATTTTCCTTACCCAAGAAGAGCAAGAACATTTTCTTCTCAATCAAACAAAAGTAAGTGAAGAAGCTGAAGATGCCAAATAGTAGGCATTCAAAAATGCCATTTTGGAGGTACACTGGCAGTACAATCTCCGAAGTAAAAAGACAAAAGGAAGTTCCCCGAAAAAGATGATTGAAACGAAGAAGGTAGTCAAAACCAAAAAATCCTATGAGCTATCTGTCGAGAAGATTCCTGAGAAGAGTAATGCCGAAGTTCTAGAAAAAAGAAACCTTACTATTCTGAAAATATCGTCGCAGCCTGAGGTTTCATCAATTAATCAACCAAGTACTTCCAGCGAGAAGAATGTGGTAGAAAAACTAGAATTGATGACCCAAAGCAGAGTCCATACACCTTTCAGCCTCGAAGGGGAATTAGCCAAAGTAAAAATTCCCATTCCACTTTCTGAGTTGATGAACAAAGACGCTTATCATTCACAAGTGATTAAAGCACTGACCATTGAACCTGATATAGGTACAAAGGCCTTAACTGTTGGATCAACAAATCATTCAGACACTGTGAACCTTACAGATGATCAACCTGAACTTCTGTTCGGACCTGAAGTGGATGGCCAAGACGATAATGGTGATGTCGCTCCTTTTTACATCAGTCTAAATATACATGACCTGATCTTGCATAATGATATGCTAGATTCAGGTGCTTCCCATAATCTGATGCCTAAAGCAGTGATGGAGAAACTGGGATTGGAGGTCACCAGACCTTACAAGGATTTACACTCGTTTGACTCCAGTAAAGTTAGATGTATTGGTTTGATCAAGGATCTGTGTATCACCCTGGTTCAGATTCCTGCAAAGAGCATGGTCATGGATGTGGTATTCACAGACATTCCCCCGAAGTATGGAATGTTGCTATCCCAGTCTTGGGGGGCTAAGTTGAGAGGTACCCTGTAGTTGGATATGTCGTATGCCACTGTCCCAGTTTTCGGGCAACAAAGAAGGCTATACAGAGAAACATTGATGAAATACATGGTCAGTAGCCAAGAAAAACCGCACAACTATCCCCTTTACTCTGCACATTCTGACCTGGATACTTTTATCCTGTATAATGATGGTGACACGGGAGAGCAAATCACTCAACTGGGAGAAGATACATCCGGTCCAGACGAAGGCCCAGAAATCATCGAGGTAGAAAGAAAGAAAAATGTTATAACTGAAGAATTACCGACAGATTTCTGGAGTATGGATTTTGATGGAGCAGTAAGCAAAGAAGGAGCTGGAGCGGGAGTTTGGCTACACAATCACAGATCTAGGTATTCATAAAACCATTCTTACAAATTAAATTTCCAATGCACTAACAATATCGCCGAGTATGAAGCCTTGATGCTCGGTCTGAAACTTTTGAAAAGGGTTGGTGCCAAACAGATTATGGTAAGAGGTGATTCTGAGTTAATAATCAAGCAAATTAAAGGTGAGTATGATGCTAAACATCCTCGTATTAGAGCTTATAGGAATGTTGTTCTTGATGCCCTTAGATGTTTCATTGAAATTGATTTCCAGGTAATGCCTAGGGGACAAAACATTTTGGTAGACGGATTGGCTACGTTGGCAACCACATGTAAGATTCCTTTCCGCTCGACTCGCCCATACATGGTAGAGGTGAAGTGCAGACCAACTGTTCCCGACAGTATCAAGTACTGGAAAGTATTTGGTAATGATGATCAAATCGAAGACTCTTTGCAGTGTAAAAATGATTTTGAATGTACAAATATAGATTTAGAGAACGAAGATGAAAATGTAAAAAGATCTGATTTTGAAAATGATAGTGTAAATAGCGTAGATTCAGGAGAGTTAGGTGATGATGAGATGGAGACGGATATTTTGCATTTGAAAAGTAATGTTTTACTTATGGGTCTAGTTCCTTTAGAGGATTGTTTGATTTTAACTATGTAGCCAAAAAACCAAAAATTGAAGCCAGTGGACAAGAAGTAGAAGATTGTAATATAGGGACAGAAGAGGAACCCAGGATGGTCAAATTGTCCAAATCATTACCCCTTGAGAAAAAACTCAAATACATTGAGCTATTAAAGGAATATTTAGATGTGTTTGCCTGGGGCTATGAGGATTTGAAAGCTTATGATACCAGCATCATACAACATAGGATTCCAATAAAAGAAGACCAAAAACCGTTCAGACAAAAACTTAGGAGAATCAATCCCAAGCTACTTCCCCTGATAGAAAAGGAAATCAAAAAAATGTATGATGCCAAAATCATAGTCTTGTTAGGTTTTTCCAAATGGGTCTCAAATTTGGTCCCAACACGTAAGAAATCTAGGGAAATCAGGCTTTGCATTGATTTCTGAAATCTGAACAAGGTCTCTCTAAAGGACAATTACCCCTTGCCAAAAATGGACCACATACTACAAAGGGTAGTCAGATCCAGTCAGATTTCTTTGTTGGATGGGTTCTCGGGTTATAATCAGGTCCTCGTTCACCCAGATGACCAAGACAAAACCGCTTTCACTACACCATGGGGCACTTTTATGTATGTGAAAATGCCTTTCGATTTGATGAACGCTGGAGCCACTTTCCAGAGAGCGATGGACATCGCCTTTGTGGAAAAATTAGGTAAATTTATTGTCATCTATCTGGACGATGTAACTATGTTTTCCCAATCTAATGACGAGCACCTGCGACATCTCAGACGAGTCTTTGAGAAATGCAGGAGATTTGGGATTTCTTTAAATCCTAAGAAGAGACTTTTTGGACTAGAGGAAGGAAACCTACTAGGGCACATAATCTCTAAGTATGGAATCAAAATAGACCCCAGTAGAATTGAAGCCATACAAAAATGGGAAAACCCAAGAAACATCAAATAATTACAGTCTTTTATCGGAAAAATAAACTTTCTGCGAAGATTCATACCCAATCTGGCTGAGCTCCTCAAAAACATTACAAATATGTTAAAAAAGGATGTAAAAATAAAATGGTACACCGAGTCCAGGCAGTCTTTCGAGCAAGTCAAACGAGCACTCACACAGGCTCCCGTCTTGATCAGTCCTGACTTTACCAAAGATTTCTATCTTTTTTCTTTCACCTCCAAACATACCATTGCAGCAATATTACTACAGAAGAACAACAAAGGGTATGAACAACCTATAGCCTTCTTCAGTAAAGCGTTAAGAGATGCTGCTTTGAATTATAAAATAATGGAGAAACAAGCTTTTGCCTTGGTAAAAGCCATAAAATATTTTAGAGTATACATTCTCCATTCCCAGACCATTGCATATGTTCCGAATGCGGTAGTAAAAGACATTTTGACCTAGGACAATCCATATGGAAGAAGAGGAAAATGGATTGCTATCATTTTAGAATATGACCTAGATATTAAGCCTACGAAACTAATTAAAGGTCAAAGTCTAGAAAAATTAATGGCTGAATCAAATTTCCATGCCCTTGACATTAATTTCTTAGCTGCAGCAGATGAACAGGGCGAGCCGGTGACTCCAAGCATCAGAGAGGTATTTCTCAACTCTCCATGGTACGCAGACATAATATTTGTTTTTCATAATTTACAAGCTCCCCCTGGTCTGACTAAGACTAAAGCTAGGTTTTTGAAGTTGAAAGCATTAAAATTTTGCATTCTAGAAGGCAATCTGTATTGGAAAGATCTTGGAGGTATTCTGTTAAATTGTTTATTGAAAGATGAAGCTAAATAAGTGTTTCAAGAGTTTCATGCAGGAGAATGTGGTGGTCACATGAACTGAAAGGTTACAGCCAAGAAAATCCTCAGAGTTGGATTCTATTGGCCAGCCCTATTCGCTGATGTACATCATAAAGTGACTTCATGTCATCAATGTCAGCTGTTTGAAGGCAAAAGGAAACTCCTTCCTCTACCCCTGAAACCGATCTCATTTGAGGCCCCTTTCCAGCAATGGGGATTGGACTTCATTGGAGAAATACACCCCCTTCTTCAGGCCAGCACATTTGGATTCTTACTGCCACAGATTATTTTACAAAGTGGATCGAAGAAGTACCAAGCCGACAAGCCACTGATTCTGTTATTATTAAATTTCTTGAAAATAATATCTTGTCTTGCTTTGGATGTCCTAGAAAGATTATAACTGATAATGCAGCTGCTTTTCGGTCAAAGAAACTCATAGATTTCTGCAACTAGTATCATATTGGTTTGGGACATTCCACAACTTACTACCCTAAGAGGAATGGGCTGGTGGAATCCTAAAACAAAACCCTTCTAAACATCATCAAGAAGACGTTGCAGGAAAACAAGAAGTCGTGGCATAACAGGATGGTCTTCACATTATGGGATGACAGACTGACCACCAAAAGGTCAATCGGTATGTCACCATATCAGCTGGTCTATGACACAGAAGCAGTTTTTCCCACTTTCTTAGGAGTCCCTGTCATGAAATTGCTTCAAGATATACAAGCCGAGCCAAACAACTCACAAAGAAGGATCAATCAGATGATCGATTTGCAACAGTCTAGGGAAGAGGTATTCAACAAGACTCAGGTAGTCCAAGAAAGCATGAAGAATATTTTTGACAAAAGAACCAAGGAAGATGATTTTGAGATAGGAGATTTGGTGCTGAGATGGGACGCCTGAAATGAAGACAAGGGAAAGCATGGAAAATTTTATAGTCTATGGAAGGGACCATACATGATTCAAGCATTCAGAGGAAACAACACTTTCTTGCTAAACAACGTTGATGGGATAGATCTGCCAGGAGGACCTGTAAATGGAATAATGCTGAAGCATTATTTACTGCATCAGTAGAGACTCGAGGTTACACTCTCCATTGTACATACCATCTTTATTTTTCGCCTACATTTTCTGAGGGAATAAATTTCGTCGATTGGTTGAAGCCCGAAGAGAAGTCCCTAAGCCGCTGACCACTGTTCTTCCATTTTTTTGAGAATAAAACCAATCAATCAATGAAGGTGACTAGGCAGAAATTTTCAAAACATCAGGAACTAGGATTCTTGGCACTTCATAGGGAAAGTACCAACCCCAGGTGGAGCCGCTGTTATCACCCTATAAGTTATAGGATCAACTGGTGACTAGAATATTATCTCTCTCTAGTGTTTTTGTTGACAAATGATTTTTCATTCTGCAAATAATTTGAAAAGAAAGAAAAAAAGAAAGAAAAAAGAAAGAAAAAGAAAAGAGGGCATAAAATAATTTCAACAAAGCCCCATGCAATAATAGTAACTTGGTCCATACCTTTCAAGCATGGCCAAGTTCTTTTTTAAATTGATGTTGATAGGGTTAGTGAATAAGTTTGTCTAAACCGTTCAATCTTAGCCAAAGTATCTAGGTTAGATTAGTGAATAAATCTGGCCAGATTGTCTAATCTTGGTCAGATAGCCCCCAGGGTAGAGTAAGTTCTTATCCCAATAGTCTAATCTGGGTTAATTGTCATAGGGAGCTAGGTTAGAATATAGGCTAGTTTCTTTATTTCAATAAAACCAGTTGGATGATCAATGTTGCACCATGTTTCAGATGCTTAAAAATGGTGTTGGTCTAGCCCCATGGTGGTGTATACATGAAAAGCCTTGGAAAAACCTATGTAATGAACTTATCCTAAGTTCTCTAGCGCATGTATTCTCCATGCCCTCACTTATGCTCCACTCACATATCAGTGGTTCAGATGATTGCACCCAGATCTACGGTGGTCAGATTATTCCGGACCCCCCCGACCGTTCTATGTTTAACGGAGGGGGAGGGGGTCCGGAATCGCAGATAATATCAACTCAGATCTGGATGACCCAAGTTTAAGGATGTGGATCTATGGTCTATATTGGATTCCGAACCCCCCCGTCTATTCTGCCTTTAATGGAGGGGGGGGGGTTCAGAATGTGTGATAAAGGACACCCATAGATTTGCGGTCAAAAATCCAGTGCACAGATCAATGACTCAAGGTGTTTTCAGACCCCCCCGACTGA
>SNQJ01S0058693.1:66292-83958 GCA_010110895.2 Picea sitchensis
AATGGAATCTTTCCTCTGGCGGACCCCTATCTATACATGGCACGTTTCTACTGGTCCCGAGTCTAACCGCCTCCTACTATCTGACATACCTTCGTCACCTCTTGACGTCATCATCAACCTTTCCAAAAGAGTCACATCCCATAATTTCTGTCAATCCTTCCCCCCATTCACTCATGGCAAGCCCCCTCACCATGATTTTTACTCCAATCGATAGTCGCCACTTCACCCATCCTTAGCCCTTAGTCATTGTCACCTGCCATATCACACTCTAAGTGATCCGTTGGCCATTTATTACTGGATAACCTATCCATTAACTAGCTGACCTATCCCCCACACCCAACGGACACGCGTTTACTCAAAAATACCCTCACTCTCCTTCCTTTCACCATTTACCCCCCCATCGCACTAGAGAATTTTACACCATTTTTCTTCGTTTTATTTAGTCGCCCCCATTTACCATCGTCCCTGCTAACGTTGTTTTTTTCCAGGTACTGTTACAGTAATGGCACCAAAGTCGAAACAAGCAGAAGGAGAGGAGAATCCATTTCTCCCGCCTCCTGTTGACCTTGATAGGATTCCACTGGCCGACAAAGATCGCTTAATCGCAGATACAAAGTGCGATTTCGATTTCGCAGACCTTCAGTCGTGGCTCAAAGAAGTTTTCCTGGACTAGAGTGACGAAATTGGACTCTAGGAGTCCAACCTACCCCTGTATCTCTTTCCTCAGATTCACCCTTTCCTAGAGTTTTCTCTCAAGTGCCAAGCCCACTACATTCCCAAGCAAAGAGCCATCGTTTCCTCATCTAGAGAAGTTCTTTTCCTCGTCACGCCTGAAACCATCGACCAAATGATGCAAATATCCCGAGATGACTCTGCATCACCTTTTAACCTTGAAATTCTCACAGAATTATACCAGAAGATGACTTTCCCCCAAAGAGCTCAAATATTTGAGCTTTTCCTCCCACCATCCACTCAATTCTTCGCTACAAATCCCCTTTATCCTTCTTCCATGTTTTCGACCAAAGGAAACCAGATCATCTCATCCCTATGCGCCTTGTTGGGTTATTATTCGGATCAGTGGGTAGATGAACCCATTCTGGGATTTTTGTCCATTTTCTCCACCGATGAGAAGCCCACTACCTAGTTCGACTTCAGCACGTTCCTAGTGAACAATATTCACGAACAATTTGTCAATTTCGCCATGGAAGGCATGTTTTGGTATTCTTCAATATTGGCGTACTTGTTCATTTTCTTCCAAGCAGACAAATTTTATGTTTCCATGCAGAAGATCGACGGAGATGGCAGACCCCAGGCAGTAACCGCATGGACCTCCTTGCTCAAGCATAATTCCATAGAATTCAGTTTCAAGAAGTTCATCGAGGAATTCTATCACCCAGTGGTAAGTATGCTTAGCGGTAGGACCGAGCCTAGGATTAGTGATGAAGTTCAGAGGATCCTACATCTTTCGGATCACACCAAGACTGGTGATTGGTATTTATACCAAGATCACACTGAGATCAGAGTATATGGGTGCGAGTTGGCCCCGTATAATATTCCTAAATACCTGCCTATTAGAATTTGTGCTCTGGAGAACATAAGGAAGATGATAAACTCTGATGATATTCAGTTTGTGTCTCTAAATAAAAAACAACAGCTCAGAATCAAAGGGCAGATTGGCTCTTTCATCTGCAACAATCGTGCTGCCGGAGAGGAAGCAGACAAGCTGCTAAAGGAAATGAAGTTCATCACGAGTATCACATGGTACTACGATCCATGTGGGATTATCTCTGAGATGAGGGTGAAAAATAAGAATATCCCGTATGTCCACGAATCTAGGCCCGAAGTCGAGAAATTTGCAAACCAGACAGTATGAGAACCAAACACTTTGGTCGAAGCAGAACAACAGGAACCCCCGGCCACTATATCACAAACAACCACACCACAGGTTCTGAAAGAGAAAACAACTAGGCAATATTTGTCTCTGCCTGTTACTGAAGTGTCATCAGAAGAATTCCAACTGCATACCAAGAGGTCTAAAACTAGTTCATCTCCCGACCCGACTGGGGAAAAGAAAGTCCCATCTACTACAGTGACCAAGGTTGATAGGCCGCCCCTCAGTGCAAGCCTCCAGCATATCATAACCTTAGCGTTGCCAAAGAAATCTATAGATACTCCATCAACCACCCAGCCAGGAAAGGTAGGACTGAAGCTGAGCATCTTTGAAAAATATGATCTGATCAAGAAAAGGAATCAGACTTTGACCAGCAGCACTTGCGCCCAGTTCTGGAAGCAAACGTCAATTGCACAACATAGGCTGCTATCGCCATTTGACACTGAGAAGGGCAAAATGCATATGGCATTCCTCCAAGCACAGGTTCCAAATCCGAAGGTAATCACTGATTACAAAAGGGCCACTTTCGAATTCCAGACTAAGGATGTGCATCTGGTCGATCATATGGATCTGCACAAGCAAACAGGAGAAATGGTTTTCTATACACTGGCACATGCTTCCACTATTGCATCCAAATTGCAAGTGTCTCCGAACAACATCCAAACACAGTTGAAGTTGGAGAAGATATCGTCCTTTGCCAAGGAAAACATGATCAAGACTTTGGAGGAATTGGTTCTTAAGATCGGGCACGATCCCTCGAACGTGAAAGCAGTCGAGGAGATGATTAAAAAGAAAAATTTCAACATATCCTCCTTAAGGAAACAATTGAAACTCCCACCAATAGAGGATTCACAGGCGAAGGAAATAGTAGAGATGGAAGGAGAAAAAGATGAAATGCTCAAACTAATCATGGAGTAGAATGCACAACTAAAGGAAATGGACGCTGAGATGGAGAAGCTAGTAAAGGAGAAAGAACAGTTGAAGCCAATGGAAGTCATTCCATTGAGTGCATTCCCACTTTCAGGAGTGAGCACATCATCAGTAACAGAAGTCCCATCAACGAATCCACTGACATCTCTGGAAAAGACATCTGAATTGGACAAATCAATGGAAGAGATGAACTTGCAGGAAACAGAGATTAGCAGGCTCAAAAAGGAGATTGAGAACCTTCAGGAACTCAAATATTCCTATCAGATCAGCCTCTCCAAGGAAAAGCAGGTGTCAGCCCAGCTCAAACAAGAGTTACAACAGCTCTGGAAGCAAACAGTGGAAGGTAAAACTCTGGCCGAAGTTAAAGAAAGCGTCTGGACAGACATCACCAAGTCTATGAATGAGATATGACCAATGATACAGATCCTGTTTAAGCAAATGACTTGGTGCAGAGAAGAAAACAGGCCATCGAGAAGATCATATTGGAATTGGGAGAGATTCCCACACAGGCTAATGAAATCATCAAGTTCCTAAATTCTAAGACCAGGGAGGAGCTGGAAGAGCTGAAAATTGAAGCTAGAACAGAGACCATCGTTGAGGTCAAGAGAGTTTTGACCAAGAGAGGATTAATGCTTTAGCTGGAAGAAAAGGTTCAGGCCATGGACCTAGGGGTACAAAAGTTTTTCAGTAAGATTGAGGCTCTACAGAAGAAAGGTCTTCCTGGTCTGAAGGTAATTAATGACAAATTGATGACACTCCCAAACTACAAAAAGAGACAGGCCGATGTGGCTAAGGACAGTTCAAAGTATTCAGGAATTCAAGGCAGCATCACTAGTAAGGCATTTCTAGATGCACTTCAGTGGGACATCAGTATTCAGCATGAGATTCGATACATCTTTGTCACCAAACCTACCTTCGCCAAGTACACATAAATGGATGAAGTTTATCGAAGGCTACTCAAAGTCAACATTCCCAGCCATCTTCGATGGGAAGAAATCTGTGATCTGATAGAGTAGTAGATGAGTTTTCCTAGCCCAGTCATTTGTCCAGTCAGATGAGGTCATGCAGAGGCCTCACCGATGGTCCACCTAGAAAACAACATGCAGTTGTGACACATCATCAAGCAATTCCTAGATTTTTGTTATTTGTTAAGTTAGTTAGGCTAAAAATAGATTTAGCACGTCTTGATCTTTGATGACAGGATTGTTTGTAATTTTTGGATATAAATACTTCATCTTTCGAAGTATTGGGGGTTGTTGATCTTCACACCCTGCAAGCTATCAGACTGTAATATTTTTGAAGAGATCTTCCATTAATACAAAGAGGCATTTTACAGGATTCTTGCGTGTATTCACTGGTGATGTTTTTCTCTCTAAGTTAAATGTTATTCTCTCTTTGTTATCACATTGTTTTCTAAATCTAATCTTTGGAAGTAACGAACCTTGTAGGATTTATCTCGTATACCCTGCTTCTGACTTAAAAGATTTTAGTTTTTTATCTTCTCATTTTACAATAAAGAAATTCTTAAATGCTTCTTTGTTGTAATTGTCTTTCTCATCTTTTATGCTATTCCTCATTTATGCTGCTAAAGGATCCAGTGATTATATTATCTCGCCCTGTGAAATATTTTCTTTGTTTTTCGGGTTAGAATTTCATTTTTACGACACAGAACCCATAGCCCAATGGATGTGTAAACTATATCAGCCAACTCGAAAAACACTACAACAACAAAACCAACTTATTTATTTACCTAGCCTAATATTTAAAAAATTTGAAACATATCTAAATCATATAGAAAGATCCCTCTCTGAAGTTGGAAGGGATAGATCCCAGCTTCAAAAGCGGTTGATAAAGTTACCTCTCGTAGATTTCTTCTTTCTAACAACCTCTAGGAAATTTACAGAGCGCTAACATAGTGGCGACCATACTGGGGAAGAACGTAACTAAAAATTTATAACCTCACGTTTTATTTTCCCTAGAAGAAAAGTTTGTTAAATATTGAAAATATGAGAAGAAAGTAATGTTTAGAGGTTGATTAAAATTTGTACATATTATTTTTAGACTCGTAAAACTAAAAAGTATATATATAAAAATCAAAAAGAAATCTGGCTCCCAAGAAAGTTTATACTCGATCTCATCCAGACCCACAACCTGCGATAGTAACAGATAACCCAGAACAGTTTCTCAGGAAAAAGACCATTGCTGAAGGTTCAGTAAGTCATACTCCCTTTCATAAGTCCCTTTCCTTTTCGGGGGAGCTCGTTACCTTTCAAAACCCTGACTTTGACACCTTTTCTGAACAAAGCCTGGTTAGAACAAGATCCGATAGTTTTGTGACTGAAATCATTTTGGACCCAACTGTTTTGCAACCCCGGACTCCTAAAGTTCTATCTCCCACTGCTAAACCGCAAACCACTCCCTCGGTGGTAGCCAGCCCCTCCTCGTCCTCGTCTTCGGTCGCTACCTCGCCTATCACCCAGTTTGTTATCCCACATCCTCCACCTATCATGGCAGCCAGATATGCTCCCTTGGTGTTGGCCACGCCTCTTCATGCTATTCCCCAAGACTATCAAACGAGACTCCCATAGTTCGATGGAATAGAACCTTTGAACTCCCAACAACACGTTTATAAAATGAATGATTATTTTGACCTGCACAAAGTAGATGACGCTGACGTTCAAATGAGATTGTTTTCCCAAAGTTTGACAGGTGACGTTAAGAAATGGTATAAAGGTTTATGTGCCGCCTCAGTCCTTGACCTTACCGCATTCCAAAGGAGTTTTCTAGACATATGGGAGGTAAAGAAAAACCCTCTCCAAATATTGTCAGAATACGAAAATATCAGAAGAAATCAAGGTGAGACAGTACAAGATTACTGCACCTGTTTCAATAACCTGTACAATGCAATCCCAACCGAAATCAACCCTCCACAGGGTTTGGCATTGATAAAATTCCCTGATGGTTTTGACGCTGATATGTCGTACCAACTAAGGGAAATAAATTCTACCACCCTGGAGGACATGCAAAAAAGCGCAATAAGTGTGGAAGCTAATTTGTTGGAAAAAAGAGAACGACAGAGGTCAGAGAGGAGAGTCACAATTAAAGAGGAACCTTCCACATCAACCTCCGATTCCAAATTGGATTCTTTGGCCAAAGCAATGGAAAGAATGATGGAAAGACTTACTATATCAGAAAGAAATCCTCCGAGAGAAAACCCACTAGCTCCTCAAGTTCTAAACCCTAACTTCATAAGAAACCCTCCTCAAATCAGACATAGAGATCCTAGGGATCAAAGAGAGTAGAGAGGTCCAGATCAATAGATTGGATCTCCCCTACAAGAAAATTATGTTGATGAAGGAGAGGAAGTGATTGAGGAACTAGAGGATACTCATATAAATCTCATGGGCATTCACGATAACAAAGCTATTTTCCTTACCCAAGAAGAGCAAGAAATGTTTCTTCTCAATCAAACAAAAGTAAGTGAAGAAGTTGAAGATGTTGAACAACAGGCATTCGAAAATGCCATTTTGGAGGTACAACGGCAGTACAATATGCGAAGTAAAAAGACAGAAGGAAGTTCCCCGAAAAAGATAATTGAAATGAAGAAGGTAGTCGAAACCAAAAAATCCTCTGAGCCATCTGCCGAGAAGATTCCTGAGAAGAGTAATGCCGAAGTTCCAGCAAAATGAAACCTTACTATTCCTAAAAGATCGTCGCAGCCTGAGGTTTCATCAATTAATCAACCAAGTACTTTTGGCCAGAAGAATGTGGTAGACAAACCAAAATTGATGAGCCAAATCAGAGTCCATACACCTTTCAGCCTCGAAGGGGAATTAGCCAAAGTAAAAATTCCCATTCCACTTTCTGAGTTGATGAACAAAGACGCTTATCGTTCACAAGTGATTAAAGAACTAGACATTGAACCTAATATAGGTACGAAGGCCTTAACCGTTGGATCAACAAGTCATTCAGACACTGTGAACCTTACAGATGATCAACTTAAACTTATGTTCGAACCTGAAGTGGATGGCCAAGCCGATAATGGTGTTGTCGCTCCTTTTTACATCAATCTAAATATACATGACCTGATCTTGCATAATGCTATGCTAGATTCAGGTGCTTCCCATAATCTAATGCCTAAAGCAGTGATGGAGAAACTGGGACTGGAGGTCACCAGACCTTACAAGGATTTACACTCGTTTGACTCTAGTAAAGTTAGATGTATTGGTTTTATCAAGGATCTGTGTATCACCCTGGTTCAGATTCCTACAAAGAGCATGTTCATGGATGTGGTAGTCGTAGACATTCCCCCGAAATATGGAATGTTGCTATCCTGGTCTTGGGGGGCTAAGTTGAGAGGTACCCTGCAGCTGGATATGTCGTATGCCACTGTCCCAGTTTTCGGGCAACAAAGAAGGCTATACAAAGAAACATTGATGAAATACATGGTCAGTAGCCACGAAAAACTACACAACTATCCCCTTTACTCTGCACATTCTGACCTAGATTCTTTTATCCTGTATAACGATGGTGACACGGGATAGAAAATCACTCAACTGGGAGAAGATACATCTGGTCCAGACGAAGGCCTAGAAATCATCGAGGTAGAAAGAAAGAAAAACGTGATAACTGAAGAATTACCGGCAGATTTCTGGAGTATGGATTTTGATGGAGCAGTAAGCAAAGAAGGAGCTGGAGCGGGAGTTTGGCTGCACAATCACAGATCTAGGTATTCAGAAAACCATTCTTACAAATTAAATTTCCAATGCACTAACAATATCGCCAAGTATGAAGCCTTGATGCTTGGTCTAAAACTTTTGAAAAGGGTTGGTGCCAAACAAATTATGGTAAGAGGTGATTCTTAGTTAATAATCAAGCAAATTAAAGGTGAGTATGCTGCTAAACATCCCTGTCTTAGAGCTTATAGGAATGTTGTTCTTGATTCTCTTAGATGTTTCACTAAAGTTGATTTGCAGGTAATACCTAGGGGACAGAACATTTTGGCAGACAGATTGGCTACGTTAGCAACCACATGTAAGATTCCTTTCCACTCGACTCACCCATACATGGTAGAGGTGAAGTGCAGACCAACTGTTCCTGACAATATCAGGTACTGGCAAGTATTTGGTAATGATGATTAAATCGAAGACTTTCTATAGTGTAAAAATGATTTTGAATGTACAAATATAGATTTAGAGAACGAAGATGAAAATGTAAAAAGATCTGATTTTGAAAATGATAGTGTAAATAGAGTAGATTCAGGAGAGTTAGGTGATGATGAGATGAAGATTGATATTTTGCATTTGAAAATTAATGTTTTACCTAGGGGTCTAGTTCCTTTAGAGGACTTGTTTGATTTTAACGATGTAGCCAAAAAACCGAAAATTGAAGCCAGTGGACAAGAAGTAGAAGATTGTAATATAGGGACAGAAGAGGAACCCAGGATGGTCAAATTGTCCAAATCATTACCCCCTTAGCAAAAACTCAAATACATTGAGCTATTAAAGGAATATTCAGATGTGTTTTCCTGGGGCTATGAGGATTTGAAAGCTTATTATGCCATCATCATACAACATAGGATTCCAATAAAAGAAGACCAAAAACCATTCAAACAGAAACTTAGGAGAATCAATCCCAAGTTACTTCCCCTGATAGAAAAGGAAATCAAAAAAATGTACGATGCCAAAATCATGGTCCCGTTACGTTTTTCCAAACGGGTCTCAAATTTGGTCCCAACACGTAAGAAATCTGGGGAAATCAGGATTTGCATTGATTTCTGAAATCTGAACAAGGTCTATGTGAAGGAAAATTACCCCTTGCCAAAAATGGACCACATACTACAAAGGGTAGTCGGATCCAGTTGAATCTCTTTGTTGGATGGGTTCTCAGGTTATAATCAGGTCCTCGTTCACCCAGATGACCAAGACAAAACCGCTTTCACTACACCCTGGGGCACTTTCATGTATGTGAAAATGCCTTTCGGTTTGATGAACGTTGGAGCCACTTTCCAGAGAGAGATGGACATCGCCTTTGTGGAAGAATTAGGTAAATTTATTGTCATCTATCTGGACGATGTAACTGTGTTTTCCCAATCTGATGACGAGCACCTGTGACATCTCAGATGAGTCTTTGAGAAATGCAGGAGATTTGGGATTTCTTTAAATCCTAAGAAGAGCCTTTTCGGACTAGAGGAAGGCAAAATACTAGGGCACATAATCTCTAAGGATGGAATCAAAATAGACCCCAGTAGAATCGAAGCCATACAAAAATTAGAACACACAAGAAACATCAAAGAATTAGAGTCTTTTATCGGAAAAATAAACTTTCTGCGAAGATTCATACCCAATCTGGCTGAGCTCCTCAAAAACATTACAAATATGTTAAAAAAGGATGTAAAAATAAAATGGGACACCGAGTCCAGGCAGTATTTTGAACAAGTCA
Organism: Picea sitchensis; assembly: GCA_010110895.2. NCBI lineage: Eukaryota > Viridiplantae > Streptophyta > Pinopsida > Pinales > Pinaceae > Picea > Picea sitchensis. The sequence goes on from SNQJ01S0058693.1 coordinate 75,555, forward strand.
AACGAGCACTCACACATGCCCCCGTGTTGATCAGTCCTGACTTTATGAAAGATTTCTATCTTTTTTTTTTCGCCTTCGAACATACCATTGCAGCAGTATTACTACAGAAGAACAACGAATGGTATGAACAACCCATAGCCTTCTTTAGTAAAGCATTAAGAGATTCTGCTTTGAATTATAAAATAATGGAGAAACAAGCTTTTGCCTTGGTAAAAGCCATAAAATATTTTAGACTATACATTCTCCATTCCCACACCATTGCATATGTTCCGAATGCGGTAGTAAAAGACATTTTGACCTAGGACAATCTGGATGGAAGAAGAGGAAAATGGATTGCTGTCATTTTAGAATATGACCTAGATATTAAGCCTACGAAACTAATTAAAGGTCAAAGTCTAGCAAAATTAATGGCTGAATCAAATTTCCATGCCCTTGACATTAATTTCTTAGCTACAACAGATGAACAGGGCGAGCCGGTGACTCCAAGCGTCAGAGAGGTATTTCTCAACTCTCCATGGTATGCATACATAATATTTGTTTTTCATAATTTACAAGCTCCCCTTGGTCTGACTAAGACTAAAGCTAGGTTTTTGAAGTTGAAAGCATTAAAAATTTTCATTCTAGAAGGCAATCTGTATTGGAAAGATCCTGGAGGTATTCTGTTAAATTGTTTATTGAAAGATGAAGCTGACAAAGTGTTACAAGAGTTTCATGCAGGAGAATGTGGTGGTCATCTGAACTGGAAGGTTACAACCAACAAAATCCTCAGAGCTGGACTCTATTGTCCCACCCTATTCACTGATGTACATCATAAAGTGACTTCATGTCATCAATGTCAGCTATTTGAAGGCAAAAGGAAACTCCTTCATCTACCCCTGAAACCGATCTTAGTTGAGGCCCCTTTCCAGCCATGGGGATTGGACTTCATTGGAGAAATACACCCCCCATATTCAGGCCAGCACAAGTGGATTCTTACTGCCACAAATTATTTTACAAAGTGGATCGAAGCAATACCAAGCATGCAAGACACTGATTCTGTTATTATTAAATTTCTTGAAAATAATATCTTGTCTCGCTTTGGATGTCCTAGAAATATTATAATTGATAATGCAGCTGCTTTTCGGTCCACAACTTACTACCCTTAGGGGAATGGGCTGGCGGAATCCTCAAACAAAACCCTGGTAAACATCATCAAGAAAACGTTGCAGGAAAATAAGAAGTCGTGGCATAACAAGCTGGTCTTCGCATTATGGGCTGACAGACTGACCACCAAAAGGTCAATCGGTATGTCACCATATCAGCTGGTCTATGGCACAAAAGCAGTTTTTCCCACTTCCTTAGGAGTCCCTGTCATGAAATTGCTTCAAGATATACAAGCTGAGCCAAACGAATCACAAAGAAGGATCAATTAGATGATCCATTTGCAACAGTCTAGGGAAGAGGTATTCAACAAGACTTAGGTAGTCCAAGAAAGCATCAAGAAGATTTTTGACAAAAGAACCAAGGAAGATGATTTTGAGCTAGGAGATTTGGTGCTGAGATGGGACACCCGAAATGAAGATAAGGGAAAGCATGGCAAATTCGATAGTCTGTGGAAGGGACCATACATGATTCAAGAATTCAGAGGAAACAACACTTTCTTGCTAAACAATGTTGATGGGACAGATCTGCCAGGAGGACCTGTAAATGGCAGAATGTTGAAGCATTATTTACCGCCTCAGTATAGACTCGAGGTTACACTCTCCATTGTACATACCATCTTTATTTTTCGCCTTCATTTTCTTAGGGAATAACTTTAGTCAGTTGGTTGAAGCCCGAAGAGAAGGCCCTAAGCTGCTAACCATTGTTCTTCCATTTTTTTGAGAATAAAACCAATCAATCAACGAAGGCGACTAGGCAGAAATTTTCAGAACATCAGGAACCAAGATTCTTGGCACTTCACAGGGAAAGTACCATCCCCAAGTGGAGCCGCTATTATCACCCTATAAGTTATAGGATCAACTGGTGACTGGAATATTATCTCTCTCTAGTGTTTTTGTTGACAAATGATTTTTCATTCTGCAAATAATTTGAAAAGAAAGAAAAAAACAAAGAAAAAGAAAAGAGGGCATAAAATAATTTCAATAAATCCCCATGCAATAATAGTAACTTGGTCCATACCTTTCAAGCATGGCCAAGTTCTCTTTTAAATTTATGTTGATAGGATTAGTGAATAAGTTTGGATAAACCGTTCAATCTTAGTCAAAGTATCTAGGTTAGATTAGTGAATAAATCTGGCCAGACAGTCTAATCTTGGTCAGATAGCCCCCAGAGTAGAGTAAGTTCTTAGCCCAACAGTCTAATCTGGGTTAATTGTCATAGAAAGCTAGGTTAGAATATAGGCTAGTTGCTTTATTTCAATAAAACTAGCTGGATGATCAATGTTGCACCATGTTTCAGATGCTTAAAAATGGTGTTGGTCTAGCCCCATGGTGGTGTATACATGAAAATCCTTGGAAAAACCCATATAATTCACTTATCCTAAGTTCTTTGGCACATGTATTCTCCGTGCACTCACTTATGCTCCGCTCACATATCAATGGTTCAGATGATTGCACCCAGATCTATGGTGGTCAGATTATTTCGGACCCTCCGGACCATTCTATCTTTAACGGAGGGGGGGGGGTCCAGAATCGTGGATAATACCCGCTCACATTTGGATAGCCCAAGTTTAAGAGAGAATATCTATGGTCTATATTGGATTCCGGACCCCCCCGTCCGTTCTGCCTTTAATGGAGGGGGGCATCCAGAATGTGTGATAAAGGACGTGCATAGATCTGCGGTCAAAAAGCCAGTGCACAGATCAATGACTCAAGGTGTTTTTTGGACCTCCCCGACTGATCTGCCTTTAACTAAGGGGGGGGGGGGCAAAATGGAATCTTTCCTCTGGCGGGCCCCTATCTTTACGTGACACGTTTCTACCGATCCCGAGTCTCACCGCCTCCTACTGTCTGACATACCTTCATCAACTCTTGACGTCATCATCAACCTTTCCAAAAGAGTCACATCCCATAATTTCTGTCAGTCCTTCCCCCCATTCACTCGTGGCGAGCCCCCTCACCATGATTTTTACTCCAATCGGTAGCCTCCACTTCACCCATCCTTAGTCCTCAGTCACTGTCACCTGCCATCTCACACTCTAAGTGATTTGTTGGGCATTTATTACTGGATAACCTATCCGTTAACCAGTTGACTTGTTCCTCGCACCCAACGGACACCCATTTACTCAAAAATACCCTCACTCTCCTTCCTTTCACCATTTACCCCCCCATCGCACCAGATAATTTTACAACATTTTTCTCCGTTTCATTCAGTCGCCCCCATTTACCGTCGTCCCCGCTATTGTTGTTTTTTGCAAGTACTGTTACAGTAATGGCGCCAAAGTCAAAACAAGCAGAAGGAGAGGAGAATCTGTTTCTCCAGCCTCCTGTCGACCTCGAGAGGATTCCACTGGCTGACAAAGATCGCTTAATCGCAGATACAAAGTGCAATTTCGATTTCGCAGACCTTCAGTCGTGGCTCAAAGAAGTTTTTCTAGACCAGAGTGACGAAATTGGACTTTGGGAGTCCAACCTACCCGTGTATCTCTTTCCTCAGATGCACCCTTTCCCAGAGTTTGCTATCAAGTGCCAAGCCCACTACATTCCCAAGCAAAGAGCCATCGTTTCCTCGTCTGAAGAAGTTCTTTTCCTCATCACGCCTGAAACCATCGACCAAAGGATGCAAATATCTTGAGCTGACTCAGCATCACCTTTTAACCTTGAAATTCTCATAGAATTATACCAGAAGATGAATTTCCCCCAAAGAGCTCAAATATTTGAGCTTTTCCTCCCACCATCCGTTCAATTCCCTGCTACAAATCCCCCTTATCCTTCTTCCATGTTTTCGACCAAAGGAAACTAGATCATCTCGTCCCTATGCACCTTGTTTGGTTATTATTTGGATCAGTGGGTAGATGAACCCATTCTGGGATTTTTGTCCATTTTCTCTACCGATGAGAAGCCCACTACACAGTTCAACTTTAGCATGTTCTTGGCAAACAATATTCACGAACAATTTGTCAATTTCACCATGGAAGGCATGTTCCGGTGTTCCTCAATACTAGCGTACTTGTTCGTTTTCTTCCAGGCGGACAAATTTGCTTTTTCCATGCAGAAGATGGACGGAGATGGGAGACCCCAAGAAGTAAATGCATGGACCTCCTTGCTCAAGCATAATTCCACATAATTCAGTTTCAAGAATTTCATCGAGCAATTCTATCACCCAGTGGTAAGTATGCTTAGCGACAGGCCCGAGCCTAGGATTAAAGATGAAGTTCATAGGATCCTACATCTTTCGGATCACACCAAGACTAGTGATTGGTATTTATACCAAGATCACACTGAGATCAGAGTATATGGGTGCGAGTTGGCCCCGTATAAGCTTCCTAAATACCTGCCTATCAGAATTTTTTCTCTGGAGTACATAAGGCAGATGATAAACTCTGATGATATTCACTTTGTGTCTCTAAAGAAAAAACAACAGCTCAGAATCAAAAGGTAGATTGGCTCTTTCATCTGCAACAATCGTGGCACCGGAGAGGAACCATACAAGCTACTGAAGGAAATGAAGTTCATCATGAGTATCACATGGCACTATGATCCATGTGGGATTATCTCTGAGATGAGGGTGAAAAATAAGAATATCCCGTATGTCCACGAATCTAGGCCCGAAGTCAAGAAATTTGCAAACCAGACAGTATGGGAACCAAACACTTTGGTCGAAGTAGAACAACAGGATCCCCCGATGACTGTATCACAAACAACCACACCACAGGTTCTGAAAGAGAAAAGGAATAGGCAATATTTGTCTCCGCATGTCACTGAAGTGTCGTCAGAAGAATTCCAACTGCATACCAAGAGGTCTAAAACTAGTTCAACTCTCGACTCGACTGGGGAAAAGGAAGTCCCATATACTACAGTGACCAAGGTTGATAGGCCGCCCCTTAGTGCAAGCCTCCAGCATATCATAACCTCATCATTGCCGAAGAAATCTATAGATACTCCATAAACCACCCAACCAGGAAAGGTAGGACCGAAGCTGAGCATCTTTGAAAAATATGATCTGATCAAGAAAAGGAATTAGATTCTGACTAGCAACACTTGCGCCCAGTTCTGGAAGCAGACGTCTACTGCACAACATAGGCTGCTATCGACATTTGACACTGAGAAGGGCAGAATGCATATGGCATTCACCAAAGCAAAGGTTCCAGATCCGAAGGTAATCACTGATTACAAAAGGGCCACTTTCGAATTCCAGACTAAGGATGTGCATCTGGCCGATCAGATGGATCTGCACAAGAAAATAGGAGAAATGGTTTTCTATACGCTGGCACATGCTTCCACTATTGCATCCAAATTGCAAGTGTCTCCAAACAACGTCCAAACATAGTTGAAGTTTGAGAAGATATCGTCCTTTGCCAAGGACAACATGATCAAGACTTTGGAGGAATTGGTCCTTAAGATCGGGTAGGATCCCTCGAACGTGAAAGCAGTCGAGGAGATGATTAAAAAGAAAAATGCCGACATAACCTCCTTAAGGAAACAATTGAAACTCCCACCAACAGAGGATTCACAGGCAAAGGAAATAATAGAGATGGTAGTAGAAAAAGATGAAATGCTCAAACTAATCATGGAGTAGAATGCACAACTAAAGGAAATGGAAGCTGAGATGGAGAAGCTAGTAAAGGAGAAAGAACAGCTGAAGCCAATGGAAGTCATTACATTGAGTGCAGCCCCACTTTCAGGAGTGAGCATAGCATCAGTAACAGAAGTCCCATCAACGAATCCACTGACATCTCTGGAAAAGACAGCCGAATTGGCCAAATCTATGGAAGAGATGAACCTGCAGGAAACAAAGATTAGCAGGCTCAAAAAGGAGATTGAGAACCTTCAGAAACTCAAATATTCCTATCAGATCAACCTCTCCAAGGAAAAGTAGGTGTCAGACCAGCTCAAACAAGAGTTACAACAGCTCCAGAAGCAAACAGTGGTAGGTAAAACTCTAGCCAAAGTTAAAGAAAGTGTCTAGACAGACATCACCAAGTCTATGAACGAGATATGACCAATGATATAGATCATGTTTGAGAAAAATGAGTTGGTGCAGAGAAGAAAACAGACCATTGAGAATATCAGATCGGAATTGGGAGAGATGCCCACACAGGCTAATGAAATCATCAAGTTCCTAAATTCTAAGACCAAGAAGGAGCTGGAAGAGCTGAAAATTGAATATAGAACAGAGACCATCCTGGAGGTCAAGAGAGTTTTGACCAAGAGATTATTAATGCTTCAGCTGGAAGAAAAGGTTCAGGCCATTAAGGTACAAAGGTTTTTCAGTAAGATTGAGGCTCTACAGAAGAAAGGTCTTCCTGGTCTGAAGGTAATTAATGACAAATTGATGACACTCCCAGACTACAAAAAGAGACTGGCCGATGTGGCTAAGTACAGTTCAAAGTTTTCAGGAATTCAAGGAAGCATCATTGGTAATGCATTTCTAGATGTGCTTTAGTGGGACATCAGTATTTAGCATGAGATTCGATACATCTTTGTCACCAAACCTACCTTCGCCAAGTACACAGAAATGGATGAATTTTATCGAAGGCTACTCAAAGTCAACGTTCTCAGTCATCTTCGATGGGAAGAAATCTGTGATTTGATCGAGTAGTATATGAGAAGTCCCAGCCCAGTCATTTGTCCATTCAGATGAGGTCATGCAGAGGCCTCACCTATGGTCCACCCATAAAATGGCATGCAGTTGTGACACATCATCAAGGAATTCCTAGATTTCTGTTATTCGTTAAGTTAGTTAGGCTAAAAATAGATTTAGCACATCCTGATCTTTGATGACAGGTTTGTTTGTAATTTTGGGATATAAATACTTCATCTTTCGAAGTATTGGGGGTTGTTGATCTTCACACCCTGCAATCTATCAGACTGTAATATTTTTGAAGAGATCTTCCATTAATACAAAGAGGCATGTTACAGGATTCTTGCGTGTATTCACTAGTGATGTTTTTCTCTGTAAGTTAAATGTTATTCTTGCTTTGTTATCACACTGTTTTCTAAATCTAATCTTTGGAAGTAATGAGCGTTGTAAGATTTATCTCGTATACCCTACTTCTGACTTAAAAGATTTTAGTGTTTTATCTTCTCATTTTACAATAAAGAAATTCTTAACTGCTTCTTTGTTGTAATTGTCTTTCTCATCTTTTTTGCTATTCCTCATTTATGCTACTAAAGGATCCAGTGATTATATTATCTCTCCCTGTGAAAGATTTTCTTTTTTTTTCTGGTTAGAATTTCATTTTTACGACACAGACCCCATAGCCTAATGGATGTGTAAACTATCTCAGCCAACTCGACAAACACTACAACAACAAAACCAACTTATTTATTTACCTAGCCTAATATTTAAAAAAAATTGAAACATATCTAAATCATATAGAGAGATCCCTCTCTGAAGTTGGAAGGGATAGATCCCAACTTCAAAAGTGGTTGGATAAAGTTACCTCTCGTATATTTCTTCTTTATAACAACCTCTAGGAAATTTACAGAGTGCTAACACTACCATTTCTAGCATTTTATTTATGTTCTGCATACATTTTATATCTGTTATATTACAAGTGGTATCAGATCACTTTCCTCGGTAGAAAGTGTGCGATAATTTTTTTTTCAGGGTGGAGACATATTCCGGCGTCTTTAAGCCACAAAGATCTGTCGTTACACACATAAACTTGCGGTTGAGGGATTCATACACACAGCAAATACAAGTGGTACTTAAGAGCACATATGTTGGCCACCCTTGTAACCCCTGTTGGTACCCCTTCGAGTGGTAGCGCATCAGATAGCACCTGTGTATGGATCGGCCTATATTTCTTGAATCCCTCTTTAGATAAACAGATCAGTCACCTGACTGCTATAGTGTCACTGAGAATAGCACTCGGGAAGATACTCTCTAGTACATGAGTAAATGGGTAGTATGTCTAAGGGTATGGTATATCCTCCTTAGTTAGTGCCCTGAGATATTGGGCCGAGTACTACTATTGGACCCCGCACGTATATCATAGCGTTATAGCACAGGGAAAACCCTTGTCTGTAGAACCCTTGAATACCTAAACCTTGGGGACAAAAACATAAACAAATTAAAATAGAAAAGATATATTGTCATGCAACTGTGTTCAGGTTTCCAAGTAAATACACATTTCTTTCTGGTTCATCATTTGGGAATTTCCTCTCTGCAATATTCTTCAGATCGGAGTATAACTCTGCAGGTGCAAAAAAAAATACTTGAAATTTTTTCACCATTATTTGAGACCTATTCCATTGGA
>SNQJ01S0058694.1:0-11644 GCA_010110895.2 Picea sitchensis
CTAGTCTCCTATATATACCAAGGAGACATTTTCATTTTGAATCATCTTGGACTTGAACATTTAAGTGGGGTAAAAGGAGGTTTCCCCCTCGAAGAGGCTTATTATCTAAAATTATCTCTTTTTCAAGGCGTTGAGTACTTTTTTCTGAGATTTTTCTATGCTATATTGATATTTGGTTCTTAACATCGAGCATCATCTTGGTCATCTGGGGTATCTTGCAGAGTCAGGTCATGAACAATTGGTGCATTCGTATCAGACACTATGTTTGGGTCATGTAGCTGGGTTGTGTGGGAGGGTGTGGTGGAAGGTATATGACCTTGGGATCTGGGGGAAAGTTGGAGGGGAGTGGCATGGTAAAGTGATTGGTAGATAGGGTACCAATGTCCATGTTTGCAAGAGTGGGAAATGGTTTAGTGACATAAACCCCATGCTATGCCTCTTCAGTGATGGGGGTTGATTGAGGGGATTTGGGGGGGAATAAATGATATGGATAATTAGGATGTTTCATGGGATGGGTGTAGTTGAAAAAGGTAGGTTTTCACTGGTGCAGGTCAGTATGAGGATGGATGATAATGGAATGGCCGGGGTGATGACTGGGTTAGGTGTAGGATTAGTTGGGGAACCAGAAAAGGGACCAATTTTTGACCACTTCAAAGGAAAAACATAAGTCATAACCTCCTTCCATTGCTTATCAGTAATCTGGGCATCATATGGGATATTGGAAGAGGGATTCATCAGGATCCCTCTAGGTAATGCCTCATCTTCTTCATCGTCATCCCATTCCTAGGAGAAGGAAGTGGAGCGATTCCTTTTCATAGAACTAGTCCCAACTTCTGAAAGTTATTCCGAAGTGGATTATTGTGCTATCGCAGGCATCGTATAGGATATGTATGATTTATTCTGCTCAACCACAATGCCTGGACATAATGTAACCTCTTTATAAAAAAACTCCTCGTCTAGATAGAAAGGAAGACAATTCATGTGGAGGAGAGTAGGGTCGACCACTAGAGGATGAAGCAAGGTAGATTCGTCAGTCATCCCAAACCAGATATTGTGTGTGTGTTGGATGAGTAGGTTTTACAGGATGCGCAGTCGCTATGTGGCAACAATGAGTGCACAGTACCACTACAAGAAAGAGAAAATGTGTCCATTTAGGTTGCTTTGAGTTGTGCAACTGTGCCATGGTTTGAACAACATGGTGAGGCTGTCGTTGAATGAAAGAGAAAAACCATGGCTTGATGGCGATTTCCATTTCCACATAGCCAAGGAAACCAGAAGATACCCATAAATGAAATATCCTAAATTTTCATGTGCATATGTGCAGGATTGAAGTAGTTCATTCAGGAAGTACTTAAACCAATTGAGTGGTGCACCATTCTTACTGAATTTGACTATGATAATAACATCAAGTGTCCATTCATTCCTAGTGTAGCTTCGCATCACCTTTCCAACAATTAGGTAGTAGTCCATATGAACAAGGATGTCCTGGATTAAGCCAATTTGGGCACCACAACCTCCTTGCTTGGTGCCATACTTATCGTAGAGTCTCAACTCTTCTTTCTTCATGTTGTTCTTCCCCTAGCCTTGAAATATATCTATAAAACCATTCCCTTCCATAGACAGACCCTTAATATTATGGATATCATCCCCATGGATTAGGTAAGAATTGTCGAGCCATAAATCACTTGTATGTACTATGTTGATTAGGAACTTTGTCTAGTGGGCAACTTCACCAATAGTGTTGAAAACTAGTAGGCCCCAAAGACACATTAGCGTATAATCCCGCAACGATGCAAACTATGGTCTCCACTGCCATTGAAAATTCACATATGGCATGGGGAAAAAATCCATGTATGAATGAATGGCCATGTGTGGATGTTCGACAACGTTGGTAAAATCAAGGTCGAGTATCCTAGTTTGTTCGACCTTTCCATACAAATCACCCTAAACAACAATGCATGGGTCAATAAATTTGGAAGGAATAGAGGGCTTGGGGAGATCTCTCCGACCAGTTGTGAAAACCATGGGGATGGTTCTATGGTGATAAAAAAATTTCACAAGAGGGGTGGGGCATAGACGCGGGCTCTTAGGGTGTTTGAGAGACTCCCAGAAGAAATTGGAAGAAAGAGGATGAGAATGCAAGACGAGTTGGGACACCGAGTAGAGGTAAGTTTATAGGATTCAATTAGGAGGTGAGGTGGAGGCCATGCATTAACTATGAAAACTCGATAAAATCAACATCAATATCGACAAAAATCCACTAATTACAACAATATTTGCGATGGGACAAACATTTTAAAGAAATAACTGATGAGATGGTGTGGGATATCTGATTAAGTCAGGAAAGCAATGACTATATTAGAGGAGGATCGAAAAAGGAAAGAATTTTGTGAATATTGAATATGGTTAGGATGGAAGGTGGATTCCAAGTTAGCAGAAGGTACTAACGGCTGTAAGTACCCATGTGACAATGTATGGACACAGAATTTAAAGATGGGTGATGTTAGCGATGAAATGGCATGATGACAAGATCATCGACCACAAAGTGAATATCCTGAATGTATTATTGGGACTGTACAACTAGATGCAAGAACATGTAATAGAAGTGACGTGCCATCGTATTATTGACATAAAGGAAAATTGCATACAAAGGGAAATCCTACCTAGGAAAGCCACTCCTGACACCGGAGGGCTATGAGAAAATGCTTATTGAGAGAAGATGTAGGGTTTTAGGCATGCACTATTCACCCAACTAAGATAAAGGATACCATCTCTGTAACAATAAATGGTCCAACCCAATGCATTTGTAACTTACTAGGATGTGGCTGATACTTAATGTCATACAACAAAACTTTGTCTTCTTGCACCAAAGACTTATTATTGATATGTCGATCATGATAGGAATTCTATCGATATTTTTTATAGTCTCATGAAAGTATGCTAAAAATATGGCTTCATCCAACTACATCAATTCTGTAACTCAGGCTGCAATGTATTCATCATTAGTCATCTTGGTAGCTTGTGAAACAAATAGACTTGGTGATAGAAATTTAGCCAGTACCACGACCTCTCATCCATAGAATAATTGGAAAGGGGTATAATTTTTTAATTTCTTTGTGGTGATCTGATAAGCCCAAAGTACCATTGGAACTCTTTCGTCCCAATCTTCACGGTTTGCGCAACATACCTTGGTCAATCCTTTTTCCAGATTCTTGTTGAACGCTTCCACTATCCCATTAACTTGTTGATGGTAAGGGATTCTCTTATGGTGCTTAGTAAAAAATTCATGGGTGAGAGTAGATATAGTTATGTTTATGAAATGTGCACCTTGATCACTTGTTAGTGTTATATATCTATACCAGATCTGCAAATATACTTAAGAAATAACCAATAATAAACACTAAAAACTATTCATCAATAATAAACAAAATAATGTAGAGAAAACCCTTGAGGTAGGGTAACACCATCTATTAATTCTTAAGGAAGGATAACACTCATCAAGCAATGCTGGATACATGCACAATATACTTCACCATCCCAATTACATTTCTTTCACTTCCTTATATAGAATTCTCTATCCCCTAGGAACATTCTATAGAAGGTATCTTCTAGAAATCCAATTTATTATATCTAACTATGATCCAGGAGGATCTCAGTGGCCATCCACCTTGTCCAACTGGTCCAAAACAATTTTTTGGAAACTAACAATTTTTAGTCGTGGTTCCCAAACTTTTGGGGCCATGTTGAGGGACTAAACTATGGTTTTTCATGACCAGGAACCTTAATGATATCTAAAGGCTTTGATTTATCCCTATAAATGAAGATCCTTGTCAATACCTTTCAAAAAATATATCGTGCACCCTAAACGAAGAATCTATGGAAAAGTTATGAGCCCGAGAGATTAATGTACTAACTTACCCCAACCGGGCCCACATGAATTTTGGCGCTTCATCTCCTAGGGTTAGGTTTTTGGATGTCTAGGGTTTTGGAATTCATATTTATTGTAAAAAATGCCTTCAGAGCCTCATTTTACTCATCTTCTTGCAAATGAGCATAGTCATCACATCTCTTCACAAAGATAAGCTGCCACCCATTCTAGCAAGCTTGTTTTCAATCTTTATTTTACAGTTTTCAACATATTTCTTATTTAATAGAAGTCAATTTTTACTGTATCTTTGTTATTTTTCACTGTTTCTTTGTGTTAATTTCATTAATCCTTGGTTTCATTTAGTTCCTCTCATCAATCTGGATTAAACTACCCATTTCTTCTATCCAACTACCATAGTGGGCCTTATTTAATACCATGGTGGACCTAGTCCACCTTACATTTAATATACTCCACTAATAGTATCTAACCCCCATTCTCATTGGGTACCTCCCATATTACCACCCATATTACCTCCCTATGTATATTACATTCCAACCCCCTTAAGCATGTTTCATCCCTGAAACATGAGAAGAGACCATATGATATGGGAAAAACCCGTGGTCGTTACATCTACATTCAATTGTTTCCCAAAAGGAAATATTCCATTAGAAAAACAAACACTTGGGGATCAAGCCTACTGTGTCTCCCAACAACTTAAATAGGAAATACTCATGATTTGAACTCAAAAACCTAGACATATTTTGATCGTCATTATAAGACATCTATGGTAAGGATTTTCAGAAAGGTTCTCTGTATTTTGATCATGGAAATATATATCCACTTGAATAGAAGGATACATTTTGAGGAAGACACCCATCTTCAAAGGATTTGAATTGATCATGCACATATAACATCAGTGCTAGAACTTGAATAAGTGGAGAGGAAATGAAGATATTGCAAGCCCAAAGAAGATAAATATGGCATACAACGAATTGGAGTTCTGGCCAAACCTTATTCCTAAAACATAAGGCTACAAAATTGAATTGGAATTCTTCAGAAAATAATAGAGTGGTGTAATTATCAACCAACGCTAGCACTGAATTCTATCTGAATGAAGTAATATGCATATAATATTTCTCGCATATTAGTCATTTCAAGAGGCTGCAAATTTCTAGCTAATCGAAATACATAAATATCCTTGAAGCTACTAGAAACACTCTCACCCTATATCTCTTATCATTTTACATTCTTTACTGACTCCATGCCTTTAATATTCATTTCTCCAAAATTTCCTTTTCAATTGTAGCAAGGACTTGGAACAAGTTCATCTCTAACCATGAATGCGTCATCTCTTCTCTTTCCTTCTGAATCATCATCCTTTCCCTTTTGAACCAGTTAATTTCTCATTTTTTGTTCATCTCATAACTCCTATTTGTATGTAATCACATGAGAACCTATCAACTCTATTTGTCTTTTCACAAGTAGCTCCTTCACACTGGATATGACACGAATCAACTTACATATTTTTACTAGCTCATGAGCAAGATTAGGGGTCTCTATTTGAATACGAATTAGAACTATTTGGGGATTTTGTGACACCAGTTAAACCATGACTGAGCATAGTGGTTAATCAAAGATCATCCTTGAATATTGGATGGCAATAAAATCCTATATATCGGAGAAACTATCCACACACAAAGTAGTTTCTCATGTAAAAGGTGAAGTGTCAAATTCTAAAGGTTGAAAACCAAAAGGGATATATTTGTGTAGCCTGGTGAAACAAACATACAAATAAGTTTCAAAAAGATGACAATCATCCCCTATTAGGCTAAAATGCCATTGCTTTCCCCATCCACCTAATGCTAAGCATGCACTCAATAATCTGAAAGCTGAGTATATCTCCATTGAGGCTATGGATGCTTACTGGAAGCTGAGTAAGGTTTGTGACATTGTGGTGACTCCATTGGGGCTATGGACGCATGTGGGTAGTGGAGAAACACCTGTGAGATATCTATACACACCTGGTGAAAAATATTTAATTATCCCAAATATATATCAGCCCCATGACAGAGATACCATCCTAGATCATCGATGTAGTTTAAGGAAATAAATTTCATCATAACTCATCCTCTATTTACAACAGACAAAATTCGCTAGCTAACATGCAAGCATAGCCATTGATCCCACCACGATGGAATCTTTTAGGTAACTGTTACATATTATTTCTATAATTTCTAATCTTAAAAGTAAGTTATGACCCTCTACATTTTATTCTTATCAGTTAGGAAATACTAACAAAGATTCTAACTTCGCCCAATGTATCTCCATTTGTTGTGCATGCAGAACAACCTCCCAATTTTCTTGTTTTAACATTTCTCAAAGACATGAAATTGGTCCCCCCTTCAATCTTTCCCACTAGAACCCTCACAGTCTCTCGCTTGCGCAAATGGCTATGCCTAGGTTTTTTCCTCTTACACTTCCCTGCCTTATCATTTGTAGTACCCCCTCTAATAACTTCTACCAAATGATCCATACTTTGGAAAGTCCCCTCTTCATGATATGATACATAGTGTATTTATGTTCACATCCTTCTTCCGCATTTTCATTGACACACCATTGATTTTCTCATCAGTACACCATTGAACTTGACAGACATGCTATCATGCTTCTGCCAAACCTCTCACACACACATCTTCATCATTAGTAGCAATCGCATGATCAACATTGTCTCAATGATATCTGTCACATGATTATCTTCACCACACACATGCCTTTCACCATTTGACTCCTTTCCACTCACGTCATTGCATCTCGTTTCGACAACGTCCCTCTCTTTTGCTTCGTTGCACTACATATCAACAAGGTTAGCCACTTCATCCCTGACACGATGCCTATTAATAAGTTTCCCCCTCCTATCCTCGATACTTTATCTGAAGGACATCGACCCCTCATCCTCATCATATCCAAGTGCATTGAATATTATCTTCTCCCTCTCCCCAACAATGACTAGCTCAACGTAGCCCATTTTCACCTTAAGGCTTATCTGGTCGCCCTCTCAACTCAAATTCCTTCTTGTTGTGCTCATCATTCAATATCCTTACATTTACAATGACTAAAATATCAATGCCTATATATACAGTTGGTCATTAATTTCCTATCTCACCTAATTCGCTTCATATCGTAATCGTAGTCAAGTTTGTAGTGCTGCCCAATGGTGTTTTTTGCACACATGGTACAATCTTGGTTTCTTTGTGTTTCTTGACATTATGACTAAATATTCAGTATGGAAGCCTTTCCTAGCATCATATGGGTTAATACCAACACCTATTGGTCTTGCGTTGGTTTTGAAATGCACTTCGAAAGAAGTTTGGTCCTTTAAGCTCTTAGACCCTGATAAATGCAATGGATTCCAATTGGTTGTTTATAATTCTATGTTATTGACGCATCACCTCAAAATCAATGGATAAACGCAAATCCTATATAACATAGATGACACTGAAAATTATGGTATCGAATTCCGGTGAAGCTATAGCAAGGAAGGGGTCCAAAATTGCATTTAAAAATGTCCTTGCTCAAAAATTTTGGCACTAGCCAAAGTGGAGTTTTCACTCCTTAAACAATATAGTTGTATGGATTACGTGATTAGGATTCCAATGCAACTGATGGAATCAAAATATGAGGTCTGGAAGTGTCAAAATGATCACAAATGATTTCCCCCCAAGCAAGCCTCACTAACCATGGACATCATTAAACATGGATCCACTAAAATGCTTGAATAACATGTTCAATTATTTTGATAGAAGCATATGTCTGTGGTCTCTGCATTGCAAAAAACAACACCTAAATCGACCATCTTGTGAGGAACGTGTGGAATTTCGAACTCAAGATCTCATTGTCTCTTGCCAATAGGAAGGGGAAGTTCCCTTCAACTCCTCCAAAGAAATTTAGAAGAGTCCCCTTAAACTCCTATGAAATTCTGGAGGAGTTCCCATCAATTGCTTAGATTCACATCAAAGAAGTTAGTTCAAAATCCTCTAGTACATATCAGAGAAGTTAGTTCAAAATCCTCTAATAATATAAGAGGATTTATTTCAAAATCCTCCGATAGATATCAAAGGAGTTGGTTCAAACTTCTCTCATGGAAAATCAGAGGAGTTAGTTCAAAATCCTCTAATGGCAAGTCAGAGGAGTTAGTTGAAAATATTCTAATAGAAAGTCAAAGGAGTTAGTAGTAACTCCTTCGATGGAAAGTTGGAGTTAGTAATAACTCCTCTGATAGAAAATCGAAGCATTTAGTATTAACTCCTCTAAAACATTAAAAAATTTCTTTCACAAAATTACCATAACGTTTGAGTTGGGTGTTTGTTTTACGTGTTCTTTATACCGTTGAAAGGTCTCTTTGAGCTATAAAAAATCTTAGTTATATGAGTTGAGAAATTTGTTGAAGTTTTACTTATGCAACTAGAAATTATAGTCCTTTATTATTACAATCATTTAGCACTTTAGTTGTATAAATAAGATCATTGGAAGAGAGGCAATCACAGAAACAATAGAGACTCAGATTATCCTAGGAAACCCTCATGGGGAAGAAAAACCAACAAAAATTCCTTAATATAGATAGACCAAATACTGAACAAAAGATCCTCCTCTACTCCTTCACTAGGAAGAGTAGTGTACCATTTGACCAAGAAATATCAAGAGATAGACCGGAAATGCTCTGTGACATCACCCCCAGTTGCAATAGGTTCTCCTCCAAAACTTGTGCACTGTGAAGCTTGTTGGTGATTGTGTGTTCAAAATGAGACACCATCCTCACATATAAATACAAGTTGTTAGGTGGTGCTAGGGTTGTGACTCTTCACTTGTTGGAGCCAAATTCTCCTAGAAGTGGCTAAAACCACTTTACAGTTACTAGGGGCTAAATTTATGAATACCACCATACAAATACATGTTCACCAATCCACAAAAGGGGATTTGATCTTATACAATACCCGACTTGATCAATCCATAAAAGGGGATTTTATCTTATACACTAATGACTCAAATATAAATAATATTCTTCAAAGTTACAATAATTCAACACTCCCCCTTAAGAAGAAGGTTATTCTACTGACAACATTAATAAAAAATTATTGGACTCAATACATCATCAAGTGGAGGGGACATTGTCATCAACATCGGGAACACTGACGGTCATATCTATAAATCATGAGATTTTTTTCTCATCATCAATATCAGTATAAAATTAACATCATCATCACTTGTAGATTAGAGTTGGAGTAACATCGCCATCATCAAGTGTATGAAGCTGGAACATCAACATCAATGGCACAAAGCTGGAACAACAACATCAACAACATGAAGAAGGAACATCAACATCAACAACATGAAGCTGGAACAACAACATCAATAGAAAAAAGATGGAACATCAACATATATATGTGGCAAAAAAATGAGGCAGGTGGATCAACAACAACATCCTATGGTAACTTGATAGACCGTCCTTACCTGACCTTCGAGATCTTCCCAGGAATCATAATATTCCTTAAGATATAAAATCCTAACTGAGCTACCACGTGGTACTCTAACAGACCGTCCTTACCGTACCTTCAAGATTTTCCTAGGAATAATAAGTTTCGATAGGATGTAAAATCCTAACTGAGCTACCACTATTGACAACAAATGACATATACATGCACATGTACTCTGACAGACCGTCCTTACTGTACCTTCAGGATCTATCCATGGATGATCAGTACCCTAGGATATAAAATCATAAACAATTACCCACTGTTGGTCAAAATACCATAGTATCATCAGAATCACTCCCCCTTTTGAGGGAGGTCCTTTCAGAATACACCAAGCTTGACTCAGAAGTACTCAAACTTCACATGAGACAAAGGCTTATTCAATACATCTACAACCTTCTCATCTGTGCCAACATATTAGATCTTTACATCTCCCTTCTGCACCATGTCACTGTTGGCCCTTGACCAATATTTGGAGAACCTTGGTCATGTTTGACCAATTTTGGGACTTCGACAGGCTGGTCGAAGACAGAGCGCCTAGGCGAAGTGAAGATCACGTAATATCACCCCCTTTTGTGGGATTCTTTGGGTGTTAGGGTTTATGTAACAGGTATGGGATGTCGGCCCATGGGTTTACCCATGTTTAGGCCCCTTTTGTAATGTATAAATAAGTATCTAGGTTATGTAAGTAGGAGTCAGTTGTTGGATCTATGTGATCAAATTGGCTTAGTGCATGATTGGTTAGCTTCATGCCTGATGTGTCTTGAGGACTTATAGAGCTAAGTGCAAGTGATTGTAAGAAGGCTTGGTGCATGACCTACTTGGGGAAGGAGGATCTGGTGAGGTGCACACAAATATCCTGTCCTATGCAGAGTTGGCTTTGTGGCTCTGTGCATGTAAGAAGATAATAAAGAAGAAGAAGAGTTGGTGGATGTAGCCCTACACTGGGGGTGAACCACATATATACTATGTTATGTGCTTTGTGCTGTATTATTATTATATTTTCTTAGTGTTGTAACCACTATGTATGTTAGATGCATCTAATGTAGTAGCTTAGGGCTTAATAATGTTAATGAATTCTAGATATGTTTAATGATATGTACTAAACGGTTGGATGTGATTAGGTCTTGATGAATACTACGTTGTTATGTAATTAGGGTTTTAACCTGCGATGTGAATAAGAGTACATACTAATGGATGTCAATTGATAAGTGCTATGTTAAGTATTGTGATCACAGATCTGTGTCCCAACTAGGTTGTAGACACTTGAGTCCTACAACCCCCCTGCTGAAAGGGCGGGTAGTTAGGATTTTGTTGGTGTGCTATTGAAGCGTTGAACCCTGGGTCTACCCCTGTGAAAAAAAATGGTTACATTTATGGGACATGAAACTATGGTTGCTGGGAACTGAAGGAAAGAGAAAGATTTGTGTGTATATCTGTTGCTCTAGTGCACAATATTATACTTGAATTGCGAAGCTCTGTGCTAAGAAAGGAATCGGATCTAAAGAAAAGAGGTAAGATCTTAAATCTTTGTGCTTTGACAAAGGTATGATAAGTGGAAATTTTTGTTTTGAAGGAATGGATCTAGGTATGGTTGATAGATTTTGTCCTAGTTTGAAAACTAGGGCATAGGTAGAAGAAAGAAAATTTGATATGAATATATCTGATAGAAATAATGAAAGATATGTTATTCCTATACATAGAAATAATTTTTGGACTAACAAGTGGATGCAGGATCCTAGAAAGAAATTGTAACATCCCAGGTTTCGAACCCCCATTTTAAATAATGTATGGTTACAATGCTGAGAGGCCTGAGTTCCCAAACAATTATTAAAGGGCCAGTATGCCCAAGAAATGTAATGTTTTGATCATTAATAATAATAAACACATCGTTGGCTTCTAGACGGATAAGGAATAGAGTTATAGGGGGCTATGATTCCACAAGAGAGGGAGCTTGAGGGACTAAGTATTTATTCTACAAGATACCAGATATAATAAATACGCAGAACAGAAATAAAATGCTAGAAATGGCAGAATAATAGTAATATAATGAGCATAATCTCCACAATAACACAGAAATAATATGAGAACAACAACTGAAATAACACTTTGATTCAGAAAGCAATGTTCACAGGCCTCTTCGAGGGGGCAACCTCCAGTCGAGCAACGCTCTATTACAATAATATCCAAGCTAGGGTTTTCATACCCTCGACCCTTATTTATACTAAATATGTCTATTAAGAGAAGC
>SNQJ01S0058694.1:20807-57171 GCA_010110895.2 Picea sitchensis
ATATGTTAGTTAGATATAATAAATGGGTAGTTAAATATAATAAATATAAGATGACTTCTTAGAAGGTTCTACTTCTAGAAGATTCCTCCTCTAGAATGTTCTTAGGTGATGGTAGAACTATATAAAGGAGTTCAAGAAATGTAATGACATATGAAGAGAATTATTGTATTGGAGTGCTATCTCAATAGGAGGATGCCCCCTTGAAGAGGCAAGTGAACATGAGAGAATCTCTTCCATAATAGGATCCATTGTATGGTGTTGCCCTACCCTAAGGGTTTTGGATATTTCTTGTGTTCATTGTTATGGTGAATGGTTTATGGTTTATTCTTGGTTATTTGTGAAGTATATTTGCAGATCAGTATTTGGTCCTTAAGAAGTGGTATCAGAGCACTTTCCTTGATAGGCATTGTGGGCAAATACTTTTATTTTTGCAGATTTTTTTTCGGAGAAGAAAAAAGAGGGCCGCGAAATTATAGATATTTTTGGTGTATTTTTGTGAAACATTTACCGAATCCAGTTGTATATATTATTTCCTCTAATAAAAACACCCAATTTGAAAAAACAAATCATCCGAAACGGAGTCCGGGAAGTCAAGATATTGAAGTTTTAAAATCTGCAATTTTTCAGGGTTTTTTCCACGGACGGTGGGGCAATTTTTTTTATATCTGTAGTAGTTGGAGGCCTAATTTGTCCAAAAAAGTTACATATATGAGTTCCTCTCACAATTTCACCCAATTTCAAAAAACAAATCAGTCGAAACGGAGTCCGGGAAGTGATGTTATGAGCATTTTTAATTCAGCAATTTTTTAGGGTTTTTCTGGAAAATGCCGCGATTTTCTGTAGTAAGTTATTGTTCTATTTTTTGGGTTTTTTCATGATGAATACGGGAAAAAAGAGTTCATAGGGTGATCATATGGATATTTCCTCTCAATCCTTCAAAGAAATTCTTGAATCATTCAAATCTCAATTATATGACACATTGAATGACAAATTGGATGCCTTTGTAGATGGTCTCAATGATAATTTTCGTAGTATTCAAGATTCATTGGATAACATGTAGGAGATATTTCTTATGGAAAACATCAGGGATGAATATAATCAAGAAATATATGCTTGGTATGATGTTGAGGCCGATTTTGATGATTGGTATATGGATAGTTGTCATTTCTGGGATGACAACCACTTCCATATTTTATTTGATGACTCTACTCTACCTTCTATAGAGAGCATCAATGCCTCACATTAGGAGCGAGTTACCAGCATCTAGCCTGCATATTCTACAATGGTATTGTTCCTTCAGATTAATCTTTGATCATCTCCCACTATGTGGATGGATATTATTATTTGTATCCACATGATAGGTGTTAGTATTGGGAGCATTATTTTCAGTTGATTATTGCGTGTTGATATCTTCCATGTGGGGTTAACATGAGCAATTGGACATGGGACCTTGGTTTACAATGGCGGTTGGAATACTTCATCATGGTGGCTTCCATTTCTCAATGGGAACCTAGTTCTGTAGTCTACTTCAACACTATGGTCCACACTTATCCATGGGATCCTGGTATATGGTTGTACATCAAGCGTTGAGGACAACACTTTCATAAGGGGGATGGAATGTAAGGTAGCTAGAGAGGTAGTGGGGGAGCCCAGAGGGCCCATAGTGATAATAGTGGAGGCCATTCAATGTAAGGTGGACTAGGTCCACTATATTATTAAAAAAGGCTCACTATGGTAGTTAGATATAATGAATGGGTAGTTAAATATAATAAATGTAAGAGAACTTCTTAGAAGGTTCTACTTCTAGAAGATTCCTCCTCTAGAATGTTCTTAGGTGATGGTAGAAGTATATAAAGGGGTTCAAGCAATGTAATGATATATGAAGAGAATTATTGTATTGGAGTGGTATCTTAATAGGAGGATGCCCCCTCGAAGAGGCAAGTGAACAGGAGAGGATCTCTTCCATAATAGGATCCATTGTATGGTGTTGCCCTACCCTAAGGCTTTTGGATATTTCTTGTGTTCATTATTATGGTGAATGGTTTATGGTTTATTCTTGGTTATTTCTGAAGTATATTTGCAGATCAGTCTTTGGTTCTTAACACAATATGCATCAATCATACTTGAAGAGAATAATTTTAGATGGTCTTGTTACAGATCAACATTACCTACAGGTAAAGGAAAAATTACAGCAGGGAGATGTACAACAAAAAATAAAGGAGTATGAGATAAAGGAAGATGGATTAATCATGCATAAAAATAGAATCTATGTTCCTAGTTTCGAAGGACTGAGGAATTTGGTACTGAAGGAAATGCATGATGTTCCTTATGCTAGGCATCCCGGTTACCATAAAATAATTACAGCAGTAAGAAGCCAGTTCTTTTGGCCAGGAATGAAGAAGGACATTTCTGATTACATCGCTCGATGTCTGGATTGTCAGAAAGTGAAGGCTAAGCATAGGCACCCAACATGTTTGTTGCAACCATCGCCAATTCCAAAAAATAAATGGGAAGTGATCACCATGGATTTCATCACAGGATTACCCAGAATGAATAAGAAACATGATTCAATCATGGTGGTGGTCGACAAGTTAACAAAGGCTGCCCATTTTGTGCCTGTGAAGACAACACATACAACAACTAATATTGCATAAAGTTTCATGAAGGAAATTGCTAGGTTACATGGGATACCTAGAACAATCGTCTCGAAGAGAGATACGAAGTTTACCTCCAATTTCTGGAGGGGATTTTTTAAAGGATTTGGCATATATATAAACTTTAGCACAGCATACCATCCCAGACATATGGGAAAATAGAGAGATTCAATCAAATAATCGAAGGCATGCTGAGAGTGTATGTGATGGATAAGTCATATAAGTGGGAAGATTACTTACACTTGGTTGAGTTGGCATATAACAATGGGTATCAAGTTCCCTTGAGAATGATCCCATTTGAAGCCTTGTATGGTAGGAAATGCAATACTCAAGTGAGCTGGGACAACCCAATAGACAGGGTGGTACTTGGGTTGGAGTTTCTCAAGGACATGGAAGACTAGGTGGTTAAGATCAAGAAGAATTTAAAGGCATCTCAGGATAGACAGAAATTTTATGCAGACAAGAACATGACAGTTAGAGAATTTAAATTAGGGGAGCATGTACTTTTGAAAGTGAAGCCCAAGAAAATCTCTTTGAAATTGAGTAGTTGCACAAAGTTGGGAGCCAGATTCTGTGGTCCATTTGAAATATTGGATAGAATAGGGCCGGTTGCATACATGCTTGCATTGCCTGCTTCCATGAATGTGCATAATGTATTTAATGTATTTTTACTAAATAAATATGTACATGATCCTAACCATGTTATTGATTGGCATCTGATTCAGGTAGAGACAGAGGGAGAATTTTAGGTTCAGTCGATGAGGGTATTGGATAGAAAATTTAAAATGCTTCGAAATCGATCTCTAGAACTAGTAAAAGTTCAGTGGACCTTCTACGGTCCTGAAGATGCTACCTGGGAACATGTAGATTCCATTCGGGTAGAGTACCCACATCTCTTTGAATAAATCTGAGATTTTGATCTCTATTTTGTATATGCACCGAGGACAATGCCAAAATAAGGGGGAGGGGATGTTAAATCCAAGGTTTCGAACCCCCATTTTTATATAATGTATGGTTACAATTCTAAGAGGCATGAGTGCCCAAACAATTATTAAAGGGCCAATATGCCCAATAAATGCAATGTTTTGATCATTAATAATAATAAACACATTGTTGGCTGCTAGACAGACTAGGACTAGAGTTATAGGGGGCTATGATTCCACAAGAGAGGGAGCTTGAGGGACTAAGTGTTTATTCCTATATTTTAATCACCCTTTTTTTTGTCTAAGGGAGGGGATCAGTTACATGAGCTTCTTGGGGAAGCCCAGGAGGTTCTTGTTTCCCCACAAGGTTACTTAAACCTGCCTCTAGTTTGATGGGGGGTTGGACTGATGATGTGTTCACTATTTTTCCCATTCTCTCACTCATTATTCCCTCACACACCCCCATGTACACACTCCCATGCACCCCCTAACTTGTCCATTGATCCCTCATCATTCTGCATCTTGGATTGGAAAAGGAAACTGAGCTACTGAAGAACTTATCCACGGGATAGTTGGTTGTAGTGGTCGCTGGTGTGATCCAACCATGACCTGGGGCCTGCATGTCTGAGATGCATTGGTGTGTACCCTGTTTTTCTCACAACTGTGAATCTTGAGATTTCTAGCATTGATATTCTGGACCAACTGTGATGGAAGCCCTGGAAGGAATGAGAAGGACTGCATGGCAGATAAGGGTGGAGGTCCATTCTCTTGGGAGGCATAGGCTAAGTAGAAGAGAGATGGGTACTTGGATTGTTGTGAGTGTTGGGAAACCTACGAGAGATTGAGAGCTTAAGAGATGATTGGTTTGGGAACCCAATTACACTATGGAACCATCCTTGTGGATTCATAGCCCTGGCTCGGGGGTGACACTGTTGTTGAGATTTGGAGCAATGGTGTCTACGGTTGGGTGGAATGTCCTTGGTTTGCAACCAATTGGTGTCGCCTTATATAAAGATAAGTGTTCTCTATTGTTATTATTATTATCCGTGTATGAATGCATTCCATTGTGTAATTATTTATCGTTAATTGAATCTTTAGAATATGCATTCTTTCTGGATATTACTGTGCATGTCATTAATTTTGTCTTCTTATGCATCTTTAAAAAATAAATAAGGTATCAACATGAGAAATAAGTCCAAGGGTGGGCTTGTAGGTAGCATACTCGGCCTATGGGTGGCTAGGTATGTTACAATTTTTTTTGAAGGTTCATCAATGTGATCTTAGTGCGTAGTACAGGAAAGGTTGGGGATCATTTAAAAGAAAGAGAGAATTGACTCTTTGTTATAGTTGCAGAAGACCGGGACATATTGCTAAGGAATGCTCTGGTATAGACCCTATTTGTATTTATTGTAAATTCATTGGCCATGAAGTTTTGGAATTCCCTAGAATGATTTCTAAAGTTGAAAAGATGAATATGAGACAAGAAAACCATGAGGAAGGTCAAGTGCCTAAGAATATGCTAGAACACTAGGAAGAATCAGAGACTATATTATTGTAGATGAAAGAAACATTGAATAATCACATATACATTAGCTTATCAAAGATATTAAAAGAGAAGGAGTGCATAGAAACAAGAATAGGAGACTTCGACATAGACTGTGTTCTGGATAGGGAAAGACAGGTGAATATTATGACAGAAAGTACTTGGGAAAATTTGGGAAATCCTGCTATGGTTCCTTCATTGGGAGGAATAGGATTGTTTAAAGGAAAGATCATAACCCTATCTGGAAGACTTACCCATGTACCTATGGTTTCTCATGGAGCACCAACTAAAGAAGAATTTGAGGTTGTTAAGTTTATTGAGAACAATGGCCTCGTTGCATTTTTTCTAGGAAGGACATGGATTGAGAAAGATCGGATCCGAAGGAAAGAAGAAGAGGAAGATCTAGAACAGAAAAAACAAGAATTAAGAGATTTCATGGCTAGGAGAATAATAGACTTACTAGAAGAACAAGATGACAAGTCGAAGAAACTAAGGACTGGATACTTAGATGTCAAAGTTGAGAAAAAGAAAGAGAGTTTGAAAAACCTGTCCATGCAGGAGAAACGAGCACCTACCCTTGAAGTAATAAGAGAAGAGGTATTCCACTCAAACCCATTAAAAGATCCTCAATAGTGTGAGGTTACTATGCTAAGAACAGATAAGAATAAAAATGGAAAGAGGTACCCAGTGACTCAAATCACAAGAAATAAGGCCAGAAAGCTCAACAAGAAGAAAGAAAAGTTATAAAAATTGTAGGAAGCTCCAATGAAGACTTCGCATAAAGAAGGCTTGTAGAACTAGAACCTCGTTGGAATAACAGAACAACACAGATTGGCACTTCACCATGGAGAAGCAATATAACCATTGGAGGCATACTGAGTGTTAGAATGACATTGTAGAATGGCTAGCAATGCAGTTATTGTCGGAAATATCACCATTGGACTGTTGGGACCGTGCCATAATGGATGGAATCGTATTGATTGAGGCATTCTTATCCGTTGGAGGAGTCTGCTACAACATTGTCTATTTAACCCGTCGAATGTCTCACCGAGGACACTTTTGCAAATTGTGATTATATGAGCCCACAGAGAATTGATTGCTATCGTGCAATGCTTACTAAGACCTTGCCACCCATTCTGATACCTTGAGTGTTTGTCCGCTTACCTGAGATATCTAATCTCGAGCGTGTATGTCTGAAGAACACAATGTAGTAGAGAAGTCCATGGAAGAAATCCTAATAGACCTTATGGATGAAAATTTCATGTCCACAGGAGCACAGGCTTCATCGAAAAGAGGATTTCAAGCATCCCCATCGACTGCAGGTTGATTTGGTCCTTGTCGAACTGTGATAGAGAATAGTAGAAAGCATTGTGATGACTTGGCGAACGTGAAGCTCATCTCGTTGATCCTTCCCAACTACATCCTGCCTCTGGCTGGCATGGTTAGTCGTGACAGCATCCTGGGAGACTTCGACTATACACTGATCATTGTGTACCTCTCGAAGGGGATACACGTAGCTGGATCACAGTTGGGACAGATTTTGACGCTCAAGATTAGTGATTTCAACTTAGGAGAACACAATAATTATGGAATGATCGCCCCACATAAGTACTTGAAAAAGACAAAGGGAAAGAAGCCAAAGATAGTTTCTCAGCCATGGACAATGGACATCACGAGATCAAAAATCCTTAATGTAATGAAGATACCACACTTCAATAGACATAAGGAGGTTAACACGTGTGTTAAACTCCTTCTTTCATGCTACCATGATGGTTACCTGTGGTTATATAGGCGCATCATTGTAGATCTGGCACTGATCCACCGGATCACTCGATTGAGTATGCAAGGACTGGACCCTCATTATTTTTACCCATGGAAGGCTACAGATTGCACCCTGGTGCAGCGAATAAAGGACACCTACGACGATGTAGAGAAGGGGAACTGGGGCTACAAGGTAGCCTCCATCCAAAATGGTGCAGTGTTCCTATCTTGTCAGCTGATAGCAAGAAATCTTGTCAGGAATAATAGACCAATGCAGGTCACGGGGTTCGTCATCGACCTTGTAGGAAAATGCATTGAAAGGATGCAAATGAACTGGGAGAGCTACCTCGTCAACCAGTTTGAGAGATATTGTCGCGAAGCATAGGATTATGGCTACGAGTTTTACTTCATATGGTTGTTGATTCTCGTTGCCTTCATTACTTGGGAAATGCTAGAAGGAGCGACCTTCCCTGAAATTGAGTCGTCCGAACCATTGGCCACGAAGTTCACTACCCTCTAGTATTCGAGCGGTATGACAAAACAATGGAAATCGAATGTGGTGTTCCACACCTATTATTTACAACTGAAGAGGGCCATTAAATCCTTCCCTTGCATGACGTCGAATACACTCTATAGGTTCAATCCACTTGTGAAATTCTGTGCAAACAGGCACTTCATTTACATCACTGTGCATGGGGGCGAACACAAGGAAGAGATATAGTCCTATTACAAGCTCACCGAGGAAGATATGGAGGAAATAACCATGGAATGGCCTCCAAAATTCCTTGTACCAGTTGAACAGATCAAACTCTCCTATCCTGACCTCATAGGAATTTCTGTAGTCACTCGAGAAGAGTATGATAGACCTAGGAGGAACAGGAAGAAGAAGAAGGAAGAAGTGTAGGAAATGAATAATCCATCAAAGGAAACTACACCAGATTCACTTGGAGGAGGAGGATATGATGAAATAGACCAAGAAGGGGACAAAGGGGAAGAAGACAAGCAGGAAAATGGAGAAGTGACACCGCCTAAAGATCCCCTTCTAGAGACTAAAACATCCAAGAAAAGAAAGGTTTTCCCAAAGAAACCTTCAGCAAGGAAGAAGTCACTAGCGAGTAAGCCCCAAATATAGATTATGCTTGCAGTGGATGACATTGATCTCATCATCGCCACTATAGATAACTCTTTGAAGGATATTCTGTAGCACAACAATGAAAAGCAAGAGACAATGTACAACAAGACTGAGGGAGAGTTGAAAGGGGTACAACAAGACCTCTACTTGAGCCATGTAGTATCTACTATTCCATCATCATAAGAATGTATAGAAGTGGGAGATGATCCTGGCCAACTACGCAGATTAGTAAATGCGACAGAGGCTCACCTCTATCATGTCCAGGAAGAAAAAGAGTAGGACATAGAGGCCTTGAAAAAATCAAAGGAGGAATCCCTAGAGCAACGTCGGCTTGTGAAGCAAGAGAAAGATGACCTCTAGGCAAAGTTTACATAGGATAGAGTGCATATACAGAAGGAAAAAGAACAGATGATCGTGGAGCATATGGGAGTTAAGGAGGCAGTCACTAGAGCACTTTTCTCTGTGCTAGGCCTAGCACAGATTGATCCAGATTATTTTCGGCACGAAATGCAAGCGGAGATATAATAAATAAATGCACAGAGATATCGTAGATATTCAATAATATAACATAAATGTATCATATATGCAACCATAAACACATATATAAATTAATACATGTTTTCTATTAATGAAATAAATGTACAGAGACTGTAAAAATATAGAGTGAAAGACTCACTAGAATGGTGACATCTTATCTCGGAGAAGAGATGTGATGGCTACTCTCATTCGCAAGAAGATGACTACAATGAGGCTATGAAGGCCTTTTTACCATAAGTAGGAATGCCAAAAACCCTAGACATCCAAAAAACTAACCCTAGGAGATGAAGCACCAAAATTCATGTGGGCCCCGTTTGGGTAAGTGAGTACATCAACTTCCCGGGGTCATAACTTTTGCATACGATCTCTGTTTTAGGTGTGTGATAGCTCGTTGGAAAGGTATCGTTGAGGAGATTAATTTTGGGGGATAAATAATGCCTTATAATATCATTGAGAACCTTTATCTCTAAAAACCTTCATTTGGGCCCTCAAAATGGCCCCGAAAGTTAAAACCTGCTAAAAATAGTAAATTGCCAAAATTGCCAGAAAACTGTTTTGACCCATTTGGAAAAGGTGCATGGCCACCAATATCCACCTGGATCACATATGGAAGAAGAAACAACTAAGAGCTAGGTGGGGAAACTCTCTGAATCCATGCAATAACTTCAAGCAAGAGTATAAGAACTGGAACTGCAAGTAGTACTGAGCACTCCGCAGGAAGTGCGAGACTAGAGGGAAGAAACTGCCAGGAGTGCAGTAGAAAGAATAAAGGCATTCGAATTAGAATTCAAGAAACTCAGTAATCAAAGTGCGCAGACCTACGAGCGCCTTGCAGAGGAGCCAGAACCAAGAACATTAGAAGCCTAGCTTCAGTAGGCAAAGCAACAAGCATCAACAGTGAAAACGTAGCTGAAACTACTGTCAGCAGTCGAGAAGATGAAAAGGTCACAAGAGGTACACACCATTCATAAATAGGTCAATTCCATCTAGATTAGAGTCATGGAAGTGACCCAGAAAATCTAGTCGATGCAAAACAAATCTTGCACAATTTTTGAAGANTGAAGGATGAGGTGCACAGCTGGAGCAAGTGGTCACCACAGTGGAATAGCTCTTGGAAGGACCGGTCACTGAGAATATCATTCAGGAGTTCACCAGGTTGGAGGCTCTGGCAAAGCAGCAGGTTGAGGCAGATCGAGCCAAGATTGAGGCCTTTGAAACATAATTTCCCAGATCAAAGTGACTCGAGACGAGTCACAGGTGAGTGTTGGGGGCTTGTTGGCCCTTGACCAAGTTTTGGAGAACCTTTTTCATGTTTGACCAATTTTTGGACTTCGACAGGCTGGTCGAAGATGGAGTGCCCAGGTGAAGCGAAGATCATGGGATCCCACCCCCTTTTGTAGGATTCTTTGGTTGTTAGGGTTTATGTAACGGGTATGGGATGTTGGCCCATGGGTTTACCCATGTCTAGGCCCCTTTTGTAATGTATAAGTAGCTAGGCAATGTAAGTAGGAGTCAGTTGTTGGATCTATGTGATCAGATTGGCTTAGTGCATGATTGGTTGGCTTCATGCCTGCTGTGTGTTGAGGACTTGTAGAGCTAAGTGCAAGTGATTGTAATAAGTCTTGGTGCATGACCTACTCGGGGAAGGAGTATATGGAGAGGTGCGCACAGATCTCTAGTACTATGTGGAGTTGGATTTGTGGCTTTGTGCATGTAAGAAGATTGGAAGAAGATAATAAAGAAGAAGAAGAGTTGGTGGACGTAGGCCCACACTAGGGGTGAATCACGTATATCCTGTGTTATGTGCTTTGTGCTATATTATTCTTGCAGTTTCTTATTTTTGTAACCTTTATGTATGTTAGATGCATCTGATGTAGTAGATTAGTGCTTAATAATGTGAATGGATGCTATATTTTTTTGATGCTATGTGCTAAACGGTTAGATGTGATTAGGTCTTGATGAATATTGTGTTGTTATGTAATTAGGGTTTTAACCTGTGATGTGAATAAGAGTACATACTAATGGATGTTAATTTCTAAGTGCTCTGTTAAGTATTGTGATCATAGATCTGTGTCCCAGCTATGTTGTAGACACTTGAGTCCTACAACCCCCTCTGCCTCTACCTCAGGTGAGACTTCATATGCTTCACAGGTGTTGTCGAAAGGGTTGGTAGTTAGGGTTTTGTTGGTGCACTGTTGAAGCATTAAACCCTGGGTATGTCCCTATTCCAACAGTCATGAATGTAATGATACCAGATCTATATATGCTTCTTTTTATCATGGAACATTGTGTTCTTCTATCATCTTTATGAAACTTTGGTTATCACATAGAATCATAGTAACTTCCATCTCCATATTGAATAGATCTGTCAACAAATTTTGAAGCCATATGGCTTCATAACTGGTGGAACATGATACAGTGTACTCTTCTTCTATTGTGCTGAGACAAATATTGGACTACTTCCTTCTTTGCCACGATGTCATGGATGACCCTAAATTGAAACAATATCCTAAAGTGATTTTTCTTCCTGAAGCACTTCCATCCCAATCTGAATTAGTATAACCATACAATCTGAAGTCACAATCTCCAGTATAACAAAGGAAATAGTCCAAATTACCCTTAAGGTATCTCATCGCATGGTTTTCAACTACAAGGTGAACACATATGGGATCTACCAGATATTGACTCAAGGTATTCACAATAAATCATATATTTGGTCTAGTGTTCATCAGATACATCAACGAACCAATCATCTGTATGTATAGAGTAACATCAACTATTTATGACGAAGCATCATCCAATAACTTCAGATTCATCTCCATAGGAGTGGACATGGATCTACAATTCATCATGTTGAATCTCTTCATAATTTCCACAACATACTTTGCTTGAATAAGGAAAATCTATTCTAGTCTTTGCCATACTTCAAGGCCTAAGAAATAGTGCATTAGGCATAGGTCCTTCATTTCAAATTCAGCAGTAAGATTCTTCTTACAATCTGTGATGATATTTTCTTCAACTGTCAAGAATAACTCATCCACATATAGAAGAAATATAATTGGTCCATCATTCTCAATATTGAGGTAAAGGTTGTAATCAAAATTACTCTTGGTAAATCCCAAGCTCATCAAAAAAATATCAATCCTGCTATACCAAGCTCTTGGATCTTGCTTCAACTTGTAGACATGATTCTTCCTGTCCTATACTTCGAAACCAAATTTTCACATCACATTGTACCAACCTGGTACACTTTCTCAGTTGTAACTCAATATGCATAATAATGTGTTGGTTCTATGTGATTTTTTCATAGCACTATTTGTCTCACTGTATGATAGTATGTCCTCTACTCTCTCTACAAATATTACTTTTGGAAATGGGACTCTGCACCTGCAACTAATCTTTCTGAAGCTAAGAATGACTGCTCCATTCTCACTATAACTGTTGAATTATGAAATTAGCTTCTCTAATCTATCATGACAACAACTTCATTTGAGACTCAGAATGGATCAATAAATGATATTGAAAGTAGCTCTTCTTCTTTCATGGAGGTAACTCTATCTTCTATAGTCATGTCTCCATGGCTCGACTCATGTACTACACCAGCTGGCACTCGAGATAAATCAATCTCAAATACATGGACTATATATATACTGTATCTACTTTAATGAATAATGTTAGTTCTATATATACTTCTTCTGGTTACTGGAGCAAGTGTCTCATTATAGTCTTATCCCTCTTGCTCGACTAATTCTCTGGACACAAATCAAGCTTATGCATATCTATGAATGGTCCTAGGGAGGCTTCTCATCCTTACTATATCATGAGGATTGATTACCTATGAGATATATCTCCTTCTAAGCTGGTACTTCAATTCTATATAGATTTGCGGCCTGCATTGATTCTAGGTAGGCCATTCTGGCTCTACTAGTCATTCCTAATGATCTCAAGAGGGATCAACTACACTAGAGGAGTTTGTTCTATCATCTTTGGAGCCTTTTTATCCTCATGATCTATCTCCATATGAAAATTTTCTATATCTAGAAAAAGTAGCTTTTTATTCTTCTTATTCTTATTTGGTACATGGATATATACAATCATGTATACAAGTTGGGTATTCATCTCCACATCTCATCTAATATGTTCCCTCCTGCAACCATCACTATAAATCCCTTCATGGTTATCACCTGTGACCTGCTGATCCAGATTATTTTTGGCACGAAATGAGAGCGAAGATATAATAAAGAAATGTATAGAGATATATTAGATATCCAATAGTATAATAGATATGTATCATAGATGCAACCATAAACAAAAAGATACAGTAATACACAATTTTCTATTAATAAGTGAAAATGTACAAAGACTGTAAAAATACAGAGTGAAAGACTCGCTAGAATGGTGGCAGCTTATCTTTGAGAAGAGATGTGCCTTCTACTCGCATTCGCAAGAATATGATTTTACAATGGGGCTCCAAAGGAATTTTTATCATAAATAAAATTCAAAACCCTAGACCCGGAAGATGAAAAGCTAACAGTTTTGTGGACCCCGTTTTGGATAGTTTAGTGTATCAACTTCCTGGGGGCGTAACTTTGCCATACAATCTCTGTTTGGGCTGCACGATAGCTCGTTGGAAAGGTATCGTTGAGGAGATTTATTTTGGGGCATAAATTAGATTCTTTGGTAATTATTGAGGAGATATATCCCAAAAAAAACCTTCATATAGGCCCTCAAAATGGCCTCAGAAGTTTAGGAACCGAAAAACTGCTAAAAATAGTAAGTTGCTAGAAAATAATTTTGAGCCAGTTGGAATAGGTGGGTGGCCAATGATATCCACCTGGATCAATCCTCCCTCCTTAGGAACAAATGGTATCCATTGCGTTGAGTTCCCGGGGAGAGGGGAAAGTGAATGTTGAATCTAAATCTTGGTGAGTTGCTTTCCTTGCTGGAGATGTTGCACTGCCTGGTTTGTGGAAGGTTGTCACCAACCCATTGTTGGCGGGTTTGAATCTGTTCAACCTGTAGGGATACATGAGATGACTGAGTGAATAAGGAGTATATGCACTTTTCTGCAATCTTTTTGATCTACTTCTGTTGGATAGAAGGTGCTTGGTTCAAGGCTATAGTGGTTGTAGTATCCTTTCGTTCACCTTTTGAACATATTGTGAAGAAGATAAATTCTATAATATTATATACTACCTTGCGACGTTGTTTAGGTGGGGAAATAGTTGGAAATACCTCTGGTATCCTGTAGATGTAACATCCCTGGCCACCCATGTTAGGCCATGCCACTCCAGAAAAGTCTCTCATGATATGATACCATGTTGTAACATCCCCGACCACCCATGTTGGGCCATGCTACACGAGAGAATGCTTTCATTCTCCCTATGGAACATACTGTAACATACCCATCATCCAAACTAAGCTATGCCACATAAATTTCTCGAACTGCATGAAATTAAAACATATACACACAGAACCTTTGCGGATCTTCATATATAAAATGTAAAAAAGCAAACACATTATGTAAAAGAACAAATTCATACTAAAATAATCATAAACATAGACATGCAGCATATACAGGAAATACCCATAAACATACAAACAATTATAACCACACATAGGATAAAACCATAAAACTGAACACGTAAATAATAATGCAACATGTAAATTTATCACACAATTGGCACTTATGTTGGTAAGAATGTCACCAACTGCGTGTATACCTTCCATGAACCTCCCAGCCTTAGACCACACTTCTCATCCTCTCAGAAGTGGGTCACCCTTGAGATGGGACTAAACTCCACCCAGGTAAAGGGATTCCTAACCAGGTTAAAGGCTCATAAAGAATAGGAAAGAATCTGTCATAGATGCCAACTCAAACTAACAACCTACAGTCCCTTATTCTCCACATGCCTGTCCCACCCCAGGTAGAGTGCCCCTTCTCTTATCAACAGTCCTTCGGCTGCCCCACTTCCTTTCTGGGCTTCAAAAAAAGGATGCAAAGGAAGTCTCAGATCCCTATAGTTGTATTTTACCACCTTCAGGAAATCAATTCCCCAATAATTCTCTCACCCAGAGAGACATTTCTTACGGTTCTGACAACCCGCTTCTTTAGTCCAGCTCCCAAGCTAACCATGTATACAAACACGTATGAATATGGATACATGGTCAGGTACAGTGACATGAAGGTCCAGAGGATGGCTCAATGAGTGTGTGGATGATCATGGAGTGATTGACTGGATGACTGAAAGATGGGAGGAATGATGGGAAGAATGATGGAAAATGAACTAAGTCCCAACAATATGTATGCATGTCCCCAACTTGACACTTGTCATGTTGGGAGCTACTTTGGCCCACTTGTCCCCATCTTTAGAACTTAGGATAAAATGATTATCCATACTTTATATTTTAAGAAATATTAATATAATATTCCTTTTTTGGCTTAAGCTCCCTAACTTAGCCATTTTCTTAACTTTTATCCCCCACCCTTTCCCT
Organism: Picea sitchensis; assembly: GCA_010110895.2. Lineage (NCBI taxonomy): Eukaryota > Viridiplantae > Streptophyta > Pinopsida > Pinales > Pinaceae > Picea > Picea sitchensis. The sequence goes on from SNQJ01S0058694.1 coordinate 35,853, forward strand.
AACTAGTGGATTTTCGTCCCCCATAGTCTTTTATCATGGTCGGTCTATGCACAACGATGTATTTTATATTAATTATGATATATATACAACATTTGGCGCACTAGCCTTTAACATATAGGCTCTCTGGCCTAATCAAAACATAAGCATCCTAGCTTATAACAACTGGCTCACCAGCCTATAAAATGTAGCATATACAAAAAGTCTCCCTGGCCTCAAAATCATGCGCACTTAAGTTGTTGTGCACGATATTCCAAGAATGTGCACACTTCATCACTTTATTGCGCAATACATACACGCACTATGCCAGAGAGGTGCATAGAAAAATGATATCAAACAACTCACCAACTTAAGTACATTTTCATTTCCATTCACAACTAGGTTCGGCCTAGGGATATTACAATCCCCTCCCCTCCCCTTATTTATGCATTGTCCTCAGTGCATCATGTACACATATACAACAAAATTTCAAAAATCCTCGAAAATATGTGGGTATTATTCTTGCATTGCATCCTCATGCTCCCAAGTGGCATCCTTAGGACCATACCATTTCCATTGGACCTTTATAATCCATATGGATCAATTTCAAAGCTGTTTTATTTTCCAGTCCAAAATGCGTACCGCATGCACTTGGAAAGCGCCTTCTTGCTCCACCTGAATCACATTCCAATCATTAACATGATTAGCATCATGTATATTTCTTGAGAAAAGATACACGGAATACATTATGAATAGACATGGATGTAGGCAATGCAATCATATAAGTCACTGGACCAATCCTCTCTAGGATTTCAGATGGCCCACAATAGCGAGCTTCCAACTTTGAACACTTTCCCAATTTTAAGGAACTTCTGTTGGCCTTCACTTTCAAGAATACATGGTCTCCCACTTCAAATTCCTTGTGAGTTATGCCCTTATCAACATATATTTTCTATCTATCCTGGGTAGCCTTTAATTTTATTTTTTATTTTTATCATTTTCTCCTCCATTTCCTTGAGAAAATCTGGCCCAACCACTGTTTTATTTGCTGGGTTATCCCAACTTACTGGTGTGTTGCACTTTCTGCCATAAAGTGCCTCAAATGGGATCATCTTTAAAGATGTTTGGTACCCATTGTTATAAGAAAACTCTACCAAGTGTAGGTAGTCTTCCCATTTTGATGGTTTATCTATCACATACATCCTCAACATATCTTCAATCACTTGATTCACTCTCTTTGTTTGTCCATCTAATTTTGGATGATAAGTTGTGTTAAAATTTAAATTTGTTCCAAATCCATTAAATAATCCTTTCCAAAATTTTGAGGTAAATTTTGGATCTCTGCAAGACACAATTGTCTTGGGTATGCCATGTAATCAAGCAATTTCCCTCATATAAACATCAACAATGTTGTCTGCCTTGTGAGTGAGATTAACTGGAATAAAATGGGAAACTTTAGTAAGATTATCCACCACTACCATGATATAATCATGTTGCTTGTTTGTTATGGGCATTTTGGTGATGAAATCCATTGTTACAACTTCCCATTTCCACTTAGGAATGGGTAATGGTTGTAGAAAACCAGTTGGGTGTCTGTTCTCATCCTTTAACTTTTGACATTCCAAACATTTGGAAATAAAATCAGCAACTTCTTTCTTCATGCCTGGCCAATAATATTGGCCCTTGACAGGTACAATAGTTTTTTGATGACCTAGGTGTCCATCATAAGGTACATTATGAATTTCCCTCAATATTATATTTTTAAATTCATGGGAATTTGGTACTTAAATTCTACCCCTGTACATGAGAATTTCATCATTATCTAGCTTATATTCTTCGATTTTCTACTACAAATTACCTTGCTGTAATTTTTCCACTAATTCCTTGAATTGCAAATCTAATTTTGCAGCCTCTAAAATTATGGGTTTCAAATCAGATTGGTACATGATAATGGTTGTAGCATGCATTTCATGCACTCTTCCACTAAGTTCATTAGCCACGTTCTTCTCTTTCCCTTTTATATGATTTATATCAAAGTCATATTCACTTAGAAATTATAACCATCTGCTTTGCCTAGCATTTAGAGTTGGCTGATCAAATAAATATTTTAGACCATTATGGTCTGCCCTCAACTCAAACCTCTTCCCCATGAGGTAGTGTCTCCATTTCCTCAAGGCATGCACTATGGATGACAACTCCAAATCATGAGTGATAGTGTCTTTCATGCTCCTTCAACTTCCTTGATTCATAACATATAACAAGCCCATTTTAAGTGAGGACTCCACCAAGTCCTTGTTTACATGCATCTCTGCATACAATGGAGTCTTCATTTGGGTCTGCAATCCTTAGTATTGGAGCACTTGTCAATAATTGTTTCAAGTGTTGGAAACTCTTTTCACAATCCAATGTCCACTGAAACTTCACACCCTTCTTTTGTAAGGAATTGATTGAGTGTGAAATCTTTGAGAATCCTTCAATAAATATCCTATAGTAGCCTGCAAGACCCATGAATGATCTAACCTCTATCATATTCTTTGGCACTGACCATTCTCTAATGGCTTATATCTTCTCTGGATCCACTGCTATCCATCCTTTGAAATGATATGCCCCAAATAATGAATTTGATTTTGATAAAATGAGAACTTGCTCAATTTGGCATACAACTGATCCTCCCTTACTACTTGCAACACCATCCTCAAATGATGTTCATGCTCTTCCTCTGACATAGAATATATTAGAATTTTATCCTAAAAGACAATGACAAACTTGTCTAAATATTCTCGGAAAACACCATTCATTAAGCACATGAAAACAACTGGTGCATTTGATAACCCAAATGGCACCACTGTGAACTCATAATCACCATACCTTGTCCTGGAGGAAGTCTTGCTAATATCTTCCTCCTTAATCCTTACCTGATGGAATCCTAACCTGAGATCTATCTTTGAAAATATCTTTGCATCCTTCAATTGATAAAAAAGATCATCAATCCTTGGCAAAGGATACTTGTTCTTAATAGTCACTTTATTCAACTATCTGAAATCAATGCAAAATCTTAATTTGCCATATTTATTCTTCAAGAAAAATAACGGGGCAGCCCATATTTATTTATCCTTCAACTCTCGTGTACTCATTTTGTAAGGAGTCTTTGACATTAGAGCTGCTCTAGACATTAAATTTTTAGAGAAATCAATATCTCTCTTTGGGTTTAGTCCTGGTACCTCCTTGAAAACATCTTCAAATTCTTCCAGTACTACATAATCTTCCAAATTTGTCACCTTATCTTCAGGTGTCTCTTCCATATGAGCTGAAAATATTTGACACCCTTTCTTGTAACATTTCTTCAACTGCAATGCTAAAATTTCTCTGATGGTTACTGCCCTAGGAATTCCCTATACTTTCCTTATACTCCCTTCCTCATCCAAGCAAGTAAATGCCTTGTTATGATAGTATAGGATATCATGATGTTGATCCAACCAATCCATCCCAATTAGACAGTCATAGGAACCTAAAGGAAAGATGTCCAAATCTGCCCTAGTGTTCATCCCATTCATGTCCATAAGACATAACTTAACCATCTCATTAACTTTTATTTTGGCTCTATTATTTAGCTTCCACTTCAATAATGTGTGACTGATACTCTTTTTTCTTATTGTCCAGGGTTGCATAGATCCTTGGTATATTTTTGCCCATGTCCTCCATTGTTTCAGCTTGTTGCACATTTTGAACAGTCCTCACTTTTTCACCTCTGTGAGGACAATCTTTGAACATATGATCTCCTTTACAACCCCAACATTGAATATGCAGATGTCTTGGTCTTTGACCCCCTGTCTCAATCATTCTGGGTTCTCTAGAAGTTGGCTGTCCTTGAGTATTATTTCTGAAGAATGGTGGATTATTTCCCTTCTTCCTTTGATCCATCTTGAATTTATTTTTGTCTTCCCAAGATTTGTGGAAAGTTGGCCTTGCATTTTTCTGATCATATAGGAATTTAGCTCGCCTTATGGTCTCCTCCAATGTATTTGGATCATCATACTGTATTTTGTCACTGATGAATGATGGCAATCCACTCAAATACCTTTGAGTTTTAACTGTCTCATCCTTGATGAAAGAGACATACTTCAACAGTTCTAAAAACTTTCTTTCATATTCATCAATGGTCATACTCCCAAGCTTGAGTTCAAAGAACTCTTTCATTTTCTTTTCATAATATATCTTATTCAAGTATTTCTTCTCAAAATACTTCTTGAATTCCCTCCAAGTAACACTTTTCTTTTTAATGTGTTTCACCTGCACAAGTTGATCCCACCACATGGATGCCTTTCCCTTGAGTTGATAGATGGCAATTCTACCTTCTGCATGAGAAGGATAATTATGTAATTGAAAATACTTCTTCATGCCCAACAACCATGTCCCTGCATATTCATCCTTCTTGTGCTCGCCATCAAATGTAGGAGGCTTGATTTTGTTCATTTATCCTCGTATCTCATCCACCCCAGACCTCTTATGCTTCCTAACAGGGGATGGACTTGAGCTTCTATGTTTTCTCTTATTTTAATTCCTTGAGGAGTGATGGTGATATTTGCTAACACTTCTTGTTATTCTTTTCTCATCGGGAGACCTATGACTTCCTGATTTGCTTGATCCACTCTCCTTATCCAACTTATTTTCTATTATGTTCAATATCTGCATTAAGTTCATGTTGAAGTCATCCTACTACTCCTTGGATCTCATAAGCCTTTCATTAACAAATTTATGGCTTTGGACACCTTTCTACAAATTTTTAATGGTCTCTACCATATTCATGTTTTCATCCCTTCCTTCTCCATGTCCATTGGAGTTTGTTCCTTCAATGCCCAAATGGACATTCATCCCTCTAATATCATATTCTTGGCTATAAGTCCCCTGTACCTCTTCCATTAATAATGAATTTTTTTTTATCATGATCTGATCTAGTTGTTGTTAACTCTGTAAAATGTGAAGCCAACAAAATTTTGTCAGGCTAACTGTTTCAACAATTTCATGAGAAATATGAACTGTTTTGGTTCAATAATATATCATAATTATTTCATATGGTTTCATAAAAATTTGAATGCCAAATCAATTTTATATGTGGATATTTATATTCCATTGTCCAAGACCTTTCCAACGCCTGCTCCCATTCTCAATTCCGAGTCCTGAGAAGAAATTTATGGCTATTTAAAAATTGCCCATTAATTTTTTTGTTCACTCTTCTACTTGGCGCAACTCTACGCTCTAATTATGATTTTTTGCATATACTCCATTGTATTTTTTGTATGACCTCAATTAGGTTTCTTCATATACACATTCTAGACACTCTGTCCAAGTTTCACCTCTTTCTAGGTTCTGGGATGCTAGTTACAGCCTGCTGAAATCCCAGACCAAAATACCATATTGTAACTAGTATGATACATGGACCTTCTTTGCCATATTAAAAAATTTTAACATGCCCATAAATTTAATTAATATCTAGGAATATCTTCTGTGGTTCCATATCTTTCCATTGACTTCTCCTACACCTCAATCTAATTCCGGAGCAGCAAGTTATAGCTCTTTGAAGTTAGTTGGGTCTTAAAATTTACCCTCCACTGTTTGTGTTGTAACTTTATCATAAAAGATCCATTTGATGAATGGTTTACACCATTAGAAATATCTCTCCGAGATATTTTATTTGATTTGTATATAAACAATGTGCATTGTCACACTCTGTTCTTGTGGTTTTTGTGTTGCTAAAAATGCTCTTAAGGGACTTAAAAACGCACTGCAAAAAGATGATGTTTAAATGATATAAAACATTGCAGAAAATCATTGGTTTTTCATTTTTGTTCACCCTCCAAACAACTTCTTGTGGACAAATTTCAACATGTACACCCAAATTTACCATGCGCATCAACACCACAAGGTAAATCATGCTTCGTGCACCTATAACCACCATGCATCACTTCTCTGTCGTGCTAATAACTTGCGCGCACTACTTTTGTGTCACGTGCCAATATCCACCGCGTGCAGTTTTGGTTCTTTCTCTATTACCTGTTGCGTGCAATTCTTGTATCACACACTGATATTCTTTGCCCAATTCAGTCTACGCATTGCACCATGCCAAATTTTAGTATGCCCCCACCACACAACAATACTCTGTGCGCACCATTAACTAAATTGTCGCACGACAACTTATACCCACATTGCGTGCACACCAACAAAGTTTATTTGCGCTCTTCCAATAGTATGTACACCACGTGTACCATTATTATGTGTGTGAACACTGGGCAATGCTAAATTTAGCGCGCACAGCTGCACACCAATATTTTTCCGCGTGACGCCAAAATTTAGCGCACGCACTCTCACACCAACATTTTTCCGTGCAGTGCCCAATTTTTACATATCACAAGCTTTTACTGCGCATCATGCATTTTTAATGCACCCACATGTGGACATTCATTTTTATGCACATCAATTCCTCATGAATTCTGCTGCAGAAATTGGGGCTTTTGCTTAAATTTTTCCCAATTTATACCATAGACATTCGACAACTATGGAATTTATTCAATTTCACCCCAATAAAACCAATTCAAACTCCGTAACAACAAATCATTGTGGGTTGACATTTCTGGAACAAATTTTTCCCAAACTCAATTCACGAATTGAGAATTTTAATTATAAAACTCATGCCAACTGTCATGGCTTCACTGTGACTTCAAATTCGACCAATTCCAAGTCTGAATTTGCTAGAACAGGTATTAAATCAACAATATCTCACCACATGGCTAGATTTCTCAATTTTCCCATGAATTTAACAATAGAAATTGGGGATTTTTCCCAATTCCACACAATTGTTGTTATTTTTTACCATGAATGCTCTGCAACTCAAAATTTGGCCACTTTGAAATAAATCCTCTGTGTAATTTTGCTTCAACTCCACTTTCTCGGCCCATCCAGACTTAGTGTTTAAAACTGAAGCTCTAATACCATATTGTAACATCCCCGACCACCCATGTCGGGCCACACTACATGAGAGAATTCTTTCATTCTCCTTGCAGAACATACTGTAACATACCCAACATCCAAACTGAGCTATGCCACATAAATTTCTTGAACTGCATGCAATTAAAACATATACACACAGAACCTTTGCAAAACTTCATATTTAAAATGTAAACAGACAAATACATTACGTAAAAGCACGAATTCATACTGAAATAATAGTAAACATAGACATGCAACATATACAGGAAATACCCATAAACATACAGACAATTATAACAACACATAGGATAAACCCATAAAACTGAACACGTAAATAATAATGCAACATGCAAATTTATCACAAAATTGACACTTATCTTGGTAATAATGTCATCAACTGCATGCAGACCTTCCATGAACCTCCCAGCCTTAGACCACACTGCTCATCCTCTCAGAAGTGGGTCACCCCCGAACTGGGACTAAAATCCACCCAAGTAAAGGGATTCCTAACCAGGCTAAAGGATCATAGACAACAGGAAAGACTTCATCATAGATTACAACTCAAACTAATAGTCTATAGTCCCTCATTCCTCACATGCTTGCCCCACCCTAGGAAGGGTGCCCCTTCTCTACTCAACAGTCCTTCGGCTACCCCACTTCCTTTATGGGCTTCATCAACAGGTCGAACAGGAAGTCTTAGAGCTCTGTAGCTGTAGTTTAGCACCTTCAGGAAATAAATTCCCCAACAATTCTCTCACCTATGGAGAAATTGATCACAGACCTGAAAACACGCCTCTTCAATATCCCATGGGCCTGACAACCTACTTCTTTAGTCTAGTTTCCAATCTAACCAGGTATACAAAAAAATATGGTTATGGATACAGGTTTAGGTATAATGACATATGAAGGTCCTGAGGATATCTCAATGAGTGTGTGGATGATCATGGAGTGATTGACTGGATGACTGAAAGATGGGAGGAATGATGGAAAATGAACTAAGTCCCAACAATATGTATGCATGTCCCCAACTTGACACTTGTCATGTTGGGATCTACTTTGGCCCACTTGTCCCCATCTTTAGAACTTAGGATAAAATAATTATCCATACTTTATATTTTAAGAAATATTAATAGAATATTCCTTTTTGGCTTAAGTTCCCTAGCTTATCCCTTTTCTTAAATTTAATCCCCCACCCTTTCCATAACTAGTGGAGTTTAGTCCCCCATACTCTTTTATCATGGTCGGTCTGCATGCAATGATGTATTTTATATTAATTATGAGATATATACAATAGTAGGCGCACTGACCTTTAACATCTAGGCTCTCTACCCTAATCAAAACATACACATCCTAACTTATAATAACTGGCTCACCAGCCTATAAAATTCAGCATATACACAAAGGCTCCATGGCCTCAAAATCGCGCACACTTAAGTTGTTGTGTGCTGTATTCCAAGAATGTGCACACTTCATCATTTTACTGAGCAATACATGCACGCACTATGCAATGAAAGGTGCATACAAAATGATATCAAACAACTCACTAGCTTAAGTACATTTTAATTTACATTCACAACTAGGTTCGGCCTAGGGATATTATAGTAGAGATGAACCCCTAGAGTAATAATGATACTATGGGGTTGAGACTCATAGATAGTGTTGTTCCTAAGATTAACCCTAAGGCTCAAAGAGTAATGTCAAGAATCATGACTGTTTAAAGAAAATGTTTTAAAGAGTGATTTTCCTACCTTTAGTTATACGAGAAATTATTCTTAAATGAAATTAATAATAGGATAGGAAAGAGGTTGTATTCCGCCATCTGAGTCACAATTATAATACTAAATGGTGTGAAGAAGAGTTACAAAACTGTTAAAAAAAGCAAGGAATCAATTGCAGAAGAGTCTCACCTTGTTTACAGTGAAAGAAAAGTAGAGATCACACCCTTGAACATGATATGAGATGTAGTAATTCAAAGAGCTTGCAGGTCTTTCTTTACTTATAGTAAATACATAGGAAAAACTGCTTACCTGATGAATTGTTGATATAGTGTGATTACAGTAGTTTTGATACTAAATTGCAATCAACCACTTATCGAGGAATTGCATAAGGAAATTCAGAGGGATGGAAATACAAGAGAAACACACATCTCAAACTGAACGAAAATTAGAATCTCTGTCTACACTTGTATTAATACTAAAAAAGGAGAGTTTTCTCTATTACATCCAACAAGAAGCATCCCCCACATTGGGCTCCAAGCCCCCCTTTTTTTCTTGAATAGATCTAAAATCTATCTATTTATACAAAAATTGTCACAACTCAAAACCGTTGGACTTCATACAATATCTCCTAAAAATAGAATGTAATTCGAATGAAATGACAGCAGGAATATATTCTTTGAGTTGGCGCTTACATCTGTCTCTTCATATTCTCGCAGACGTGCTCATTTTCCTTCATTATTTGAATTGGACACACATGTCCATTGAGGCTGCCCTAATCATTTGTTTCATGTCCTCATCATTTGATTCCATTGTTATCTATTCTTCGGATGCGTTTACTAGAAAAATAATATCAGTTGAAAATATGGGGGGGAGTGATAATGTGATAGGTATCTCGTCGTTGGCACGTCATGTGATGGCTAAAAATTACGAGAAAGAGTAAATTGTCACGAATTGGATGACAAGGGGAAAAGTGTAGGTGATGAGGTAAATGGGGTAACTGATGTCGAAGGTGTGACAAAAGAAAACTAGAGGGTGAACGGGGTACATGACGTGGATGAGAGGTGTTGCTCGAGTGTCCTTTTATGTTTCTCTATTTTGCGGGGGCACAAGGGGGTGGTTTGAAGTAACCTGCTTTTCATCTCGCAATGCATCTAGTGATGCCACGTACCCCTAAGAGAAAATCATGGTTTAAATTGTGGGACCACCCTTCGAAATTAAACCCCGCACGACTTCGCCCCCCACAATCGCTCTCAGACACTCATCTCCATGATCCATAAAAATTCAATTTTTGATCTTCTCGAAGTGAGATAAGAGTCCAAAGTTAAGACGAGGTCACAACTCTTGGTCATATGTAGAGAAGATAAAGAGTTTTTCATACAATTCCTATTCGTCTATATGAGCGGGGAAAATGTGTCAGACGATTCTCATATTCAGCTATTTCGAACTCCAGGGGGAGGCAAGCAATGCGGAGTAAATAACTCCCGAAGGCCCGAAGTCCATATGGATCGTTGATTGAAGTGGAAATGTGGCAGGAGATCATGTACTTTGGAGGATAACCACTTCGGAGGAAATGCGGAAGTATAAAGTGAAAACTCCCAAAGTCCCAAAGCCTGGAGTTCATCTGGACTGTTGATTGAAGTGGACATGTGGCAGGAGATCCTGCACTTCGGTGGATTTGTGATGTTATTCATCTTGGAACACCTGAAGCTCGGACTTTTGAAGTAAATCTCAACCATCCAAATCAAACGAACATGCGGTGCCAAATCCATCACTTTGGGGACTCAACACTTCGGGAGGTTTGCGATGTTAAGCATATCGAACGCCCGAAGCTCGAAGCTCTGAAGTAAATCCCAATCATCCAAATCAAAAGGACATGCATCATCAGATCTCTCGCTTCGGGGACTTAGTGCTCCATATATTTTGTGCTCCATTTTTTGTCTATTTATCCCCTTCCCTTCTATATTTGGTCCTTTTCTTAGTTTATCCATCTTCCGAGTTGATTTATCATTCCACTAGATTTTAAGGTCAAGCTTCCCTGCAACAAGGGAAATATGTAAGCTCTTCACTGAATAAAAACTGCTAATCACAATTCAAATCATTAACTTTATCCAATCATAAATATCTTTAATACTTCAACGTTTGTGAGTGTTGGACACAATTAGGGTATAAATTTCCCGAAGTTAATATTCACGAAGACGTAAATCTCCTATTACTCATTTTTATGTTTTACTTTATCATGTTTTAAAACTTGAATTAGCCTTAAGTACTTCGGTGTTTCAACATTCGTGAGTTCTCATTGTTTAGACTTCTTGTGTTATCGGATAAATCGGTATATGCAGACACTAACTGATCTCCCTAGATCCACCTAGATCTAGAACAAAATAGGACAGGACACGACTCTTTCCCTAAGTTGCAGTCATTGAATCTACTAATAAGAAGGAATGAGTGACATAATTTTATATCACTTCATTAGGTCTCTATTGTTCCCGCTTCGCTTCGGTACTCTTGTGAAATCAAGTCCAAGACAACACAAACCAACCAAAGTGAGGATAGCAAAGTATATTCAATGTCAACCTATGTATGTGATCAAGGAATCATACAATAAAACACAACAAGATTTATCGGAAAGAATCATATTACTGTATCATATTAAATGTGAAAGAGAGATTACAACCATGGCCTTGATTTCGTAAGGTCTCTTCCAACTATCCTTCATTCCCCACACACTTCCACTCCAAGAATTCTAAAAGCATAGATCTGATAATATTCACAATCTATCTTGACAAAGGCAAAACTCAAAGACACTCCAACCAAGCTAATAATTCTGAGCCAAATCCAACTTAGTCGTTCTCCATGAGAGATCCTCTCCTTTTATAATCTGAAGAGGATAAGGTGAGGAGGTTAGGATGATCCCACTAAATCATGAAAGCGAGTAAGATCCAAACCATTTATATGCCACCTCACCATGGAAGTTTCTCCTTCTAGAAGATTCGAGAAAACACTCATTTTTCCCACGTGTAATCATTCTTGCACCCTACCTATAGAGCCAAATTTGAACTCCTCGTGACCTAGATACGATGAAGCCTACGAGAATCAGACATCCTCTCACCCTAGCTATAATGCAGCCTGCAAACTTCCTTTTTTATAGGGTTTTTACAAAGGAAAATGCAACTTCTTTTCTCAGAAAAAGTTCTTCTCCCTTCTTTCTTCAGGAAATCAGGCCACTGACCCCTCTGAAGACTACAGACAGGTTTACATAATTAATGGTCATAGGAATGACTAAAATAATGTTTAACATGCTGGAACACCCGAAGAACGAAGATTGGAAGCGAATGTTAGAGACTTTTTTTGAAACTCAAGTAGCATCTATAGTTTAGAGATCATTAAGACCGTTTGATAAAATTAGAGTAGCTAATTGATGGTGGATATCATAAGTTCCTTTTCAACAAGAAATGGATTTATCTTTAAATTTAAAAGGAGAATCTCTAAGTTTTTTTTTCCTTTTGGGTGAAAAATTTATTTCTAAGAGGCAAAGTCTAAAGATCAAAATCTCAAAATGAAACGTGTTCCAATAGATAGCGTGGAACTTCCACATATATGGCTGGCCCAAGAGAACATCACAGACATCCATCAGGGAAACATCACATAATACCTCATCCTTGAAGGGCTGCATGATGTATGAAAATTGACACTACTGGCTAACACAAAGATCTCGTCCCTGGCGAAGCCACCTAATGTTGTATGGCTGCGGGTGTGGTGTTGTCAACAATCCCAACTATTTGATGACCTTTGCTGAGATGAGGTTCTTCTGGCTTCCGTTATCAACAATAAAATGCAGAGGGGTCCCCTTCAACCATATTTGTGAATGAAAAAGGTGCTTCCCATCTTTAGGATATGTTGGTTCTTCTGGTACAATTGTTGCAGTCGCGACAATGGTAGTGGGGTCTACGTCGATTATCTATCTTCTATCAGTATTTTTCGAATCAGATTCTGAATCAGGTTTCGAATCCTTGTCTTTGATCTCGAACACCAATGAATTTTTTGAGCATCATTTATCGGTGTTGTGCCAGGGGATTTTGTGGAAATCACACCATTTTTTAGTGTCCTTCTTCGTCTTTCCGTGACCCTTATTTTTTTGTGGCTTCGACTGGTTTTCGAGATATTGTTTGCTAGGGTCGTCTTTATCATACTTTGGTTGTTGCGTATTTGCATACCTGAAATCCCATTTGTTCTAGTGATTAAATTTGTGCTCAATTTTAACAACATATCGATAAGCAACACCGAGTGATGTGATGTCCAAAAAATCCATTTCAGTTTGGATGTATCTATGTAGTTCCCCACGGTATTTTAGAACCAAATGTCGTTCAGAGTATTTGATACCCATATTTATATGCAAGGTATGGAAGGTATTGGTGAACTTCAGAACTACTTGGCCCTTCTCTTGCCACAGTGTGGTCCATCTCATGTATTGTTCCTCATAGTATCCAACAAGGTAATATTGTTCATTTACCGCATCCACACAAAAATACCAAGTGGGATAGACCCCATATATTCCAGAATCCTCTATGGAAATTTGCTCGCAGTAAGTTTCCCACCAATGTTTGACACGGGGGAGAGCATTAAGGAGTGCGAAGGTGATATTTTCCCTATCGAAGAAATTATGAACAGAGAAATAGCCTTCTAGTAGATTTAACCATTTTTCTAGGGCATCTGTATCTATCTGTCCTTCAAATATGGGAATATCAAAATTAACTTGTACCTTGAAAGGAGAGGTGCCTCCAAAGTGGCCGCTTGATGAAGATGTTCCTTTTTTTATCGGCAGGCATTGAAGTATGTGGGAAAAATTCTCCATCATTTCATCTCTCTATCGCGTGAGAGGTTGCTCAAGCAACAAATTAATAGAATCATTCACTTTGTCATTTTTATTTTCTTTCTCCATGGAGGGTTTCTTCAGCATGAGAGAGACATTTTCCTCAAGAGAGACAATCTCAAGGCCCAACTTTCTATACTCGAACTTCATCGAGGACATGCACTGAAAAATGATCAAGAGAAGCCTGCTCTGATACCACTGATCCGGATTATTTTCGGCACGAAATGAGAGCGAAGATATAATAAAGAAATCTACAGAGATATCTCATATATCCAATAATATAACATAAATTTATCAAAGATGCAACCATAAACATAGAGATACAGTAATACACAATTTTCTATTAATGAGAGAAAATGTACAAAGACCGTAAAAATACAGAGTGAAAGACTCACTAGAATGGTGACAACTTATCTTTGAGAAAAGATGTCTCTGCTACTCGCATTCGCAAGAATATGATTTTAAAATGATTCTCCAAAAGCCTTTTTATCATAAATACAATTCAAAACCCTAACCTTGGACGATGAAAAGCCAACATTTTTGTGGACCTCGTTTTGGGTAGTTTGGTGTATCAACTTCCTGAGGGCGTAACTTTGGCATACAATCTCCATTTGGGGTGCACAATAGATCGTTGGAAAGGTATAATCGAGGGGTTTCATTTTGGGGGCTCAATCAGAGACTTTGGCTATAATGGAGGAGATAGATCGCGAAAAACCTTCATTTAGGCCCTCAAAATGGCCCCGGAAGTTTAGGAACCAAAAAATTGCTAAAAATAGTAAGTTGCCAGAAAAATGTTTTGAGCCAGTTGGAATAGGTGGGTGGCCACCGATATCCATCTGGATCACCTTCCCAGAAAAATAAAAACAAGGCAGAAACAATAGACAAAGATAATACTCTTTATAATAATAATAATAAATTAACGAGAACAATCATCACAATAGCTCCTTCAGAGCTATCACTTGTGACCTACCTCAAACATGGATCAAAAGTAAGAAATACAATAATAATAAATGAGAGAAACACTTTTCTAGTGTTCTGATCAATCATTCCTCCGTGCTAACTTGGAAACAAAACAAGAAGATTCTCCTAGAGGAGTTGTTAGTTATATCTAGTAAATTATTACAAAAAGCATTTATCTCAATAGTGCTCACATGCTACCAAGTATTCAATAATAATTTTTTTCAAAGGTTTCTATCAGAACTATAGTGTTTAGAAGTTATCAAACTTGATATGTTTAAATTTTAAGCTTATCAATTTAATAAATCAAACTTGGAACCCGAAGTCTTGTCCTCGAGAATGAGTGTGTTTATTTTCTTCTAAGTCTCCTTCACTCAAGATGACAAGTATTTTCTTCAACATGTCCTCTTTACTAAGATAATATGTTTTCTTGAAAGAAAACTGGGTTAGAGAATAATCTCTATAATATCAACTGTAATCAATCTAATACTTTGATTTTAATGTTGACCAATGATTAGTATGATAATGATAACCTCAACAAATCTAGATGTTAATAAGATCACAATAATTCCATAACAAATAGAGGCATATAAAATTAATCAAACCTGGGGTGAATTATTCTTCTGAATGTGCTCGATTTGAGATCCTTCTGGATCTACAATTATTGTTTAGACAAAATATCATTTCTCCTACAAATACCCTTTAAAAATAATGATATAGTTTAAACATATGTAAGTACATACCTCTGATAGTATTGACAGGAAGTGGCACCATCTGATTGCAACAAAAATTAATAACAAACCTTTAAAAATTTCAAAGGTGCTTCAACATTTAACTTAAAGTTAGATGGGGATTTTCTAGGGCAAGACACACTAGGACAATAAAAAATCAATATCAACACTTCAAAAAAACTTTCGCTGCAACTGGTACTACAACTGGTGTTGGCACTGCAACTTGTGTTGCAAATGGCATGAAGGAAATGGTATGAAGGAACTGGTATGAAGGAACTATAACTACAACTACAACTGATACTACAACTACAAATGATACTGCAACTGCAACTACAACGGGTACTTCAAGTGCAACTACAACTACAACTTAGGGTTCTATGAGCAAAGCCTAATTTTTTCAAACTTCAAATTTTGGAATTATGATCTAGGGACTAGATGTGCCCTCCTAGGGTGAGCTCCTAGATGTGGTTACTTCCCCTAATGTCCTCCTTAAAAAGAAAAAATGTCACACTTAGGGTTTATGTAGAAACCCTAATTCTGCAGCAACTACAATACTGAAAACTAAACTTTGGAGAAGGTGCGTTGAGGCTAGCCACTTCTTTATAAACTATGAGTTGGTCTCTTTCAGGTCTGTTGTGATACCATGTTGAAGTTTTACTTATACAACTAGAAATTAAAATTATTCTTTAATATTACAATCATTTATCACTTTGGCTATATAAATAAGATCACTGAAAGAGAGGCAATCACATAAACAATAGAGACACACAGATTATCCTGGTAAACCCTCATGGGGAAGAAAACCCAAAAAAAATTCCTCAATATAGATAGACCAAATATCAAATAGAATATCCTCCTCTACTCTTTCACTAGGAATATTAACCCACCACTTGACCAAGAAATACCAAGAGATAGACCAGAAACCCTCCTTGACGTCACCCCTAGTTGTAGTAGGTTCTCCTCCAAAACTTGCGCACTGCGGAGCTGGTTGGTGTTTTTGTGTTCAAAATGAGACACCATCCTCACATATAAATACAATTTGTGAGGTGGATATAGGGTTGTGACTCTTCACTTGGTTTTATCAGATAAATCGGTAAGTGCGGACATGAACAGATCTCCCTAGATCCACCTAGATCTAGAACAAAACACACCAGAACATGACGCTTTCCTTAAGTTTTAGATATTGAATTTACTAAATAAAGAGAGATAGGTGACATACCGTTTAGACGGCACTTCCTCTCACCATCACCATCCTAGCTTTGTTCCAATTCTCATACAATGATGAACCTACAAAAGAACGCAACCAACCAAAGTGATAGTGATAGCATAAACTCAATATAAACCTATGTATGTGATCAAGGAATCATACAATAAAACATAACAAGCTTTATAGGAAAGAATCATATTATTGTATCATATTAAATATGAAAGAGAGATTACAACCATAGCCTTGATGTCGTAAGGTCCCTTCCAACTGTCCTTCATTGCCCACACAATTTCATTCCAAGAATTCTAAAAGCATAGATTTGATAATATTCACAGTCTATCTTGACAAAGGAAAAACTCAAAGACACTCCAACCAAGCCAAATCCAACTTAGCCAAGATCAAAAGCTCCAAAAGCTAAATTTCTCCATGAGAGTTCCTCTCCTTTTATAAGTTGAAGAGGATAAGGTGAGGAGGTTAGGATGATCCCACTAAATCATGAAAACGAGTAAGATCCAAGCAATTCGGATGCCACCTCACCATGGAAGTTTCTCCTTCTAGAAGATTTGAGAAAACGCTAGTTTTTTCCACGTGTAAGTATTATCGCACCCTGCCTATAGAGAATCCTATGAACAGTTCACACCCTAAGTGTGGGTAGCCTGCAAGAATTAAACATTCTCGCACCCTAATACATAGGCATCATGCGAACTTCCTTTTTATAGGGTTTTTGCAAAGGAAAATGCAACTTCTTTTCTCAGAAAAAGTTCTTCTCTCTTCTTTCTTCAGGAACTCATGCCACTGACCCTTCTGAAGGCAATGGATAGGTTTACAACATTAACGGTCATAGGTATGACAAAAATAATGTGTAACAGAGAGCCCCCAAAGTATGAAGTTAGAACAGAGTGATAGCTGAAATACTTTGTCGAGTGTGTGTAGGGAACAAGGAATAGTCCGTCGAAAACCTGCCAAAAAACAAGGAACTATAGTACAATAATATATCATCACTGAGGTAGGCATTCCCATACTCAGAATACAAATGAAACAAAGCATAAATTACGACATGCGAATATCCATGTCAAGTAAGACAGGTCATGTCCACCAAACATACATTGTGGATTCATGTCGATATGACTCAAATCTAAACATAGCCACCAAAAATACACTGTGGATCTATGTGTTAAAAACTCAAATTTGAACATAGCCACCATATATACAATGTGGATCTATGCAAAAGTACACTGAATATACTCCAACGCAACCTGGATTTGTCAGAAAATATCCAGGGTCTTCATATCCTCCACTCTATAGTACAAATCTAACCATGTGAATACATGTGCTGAAGTCAAACATGGTAGAAAACACTTGATTACCAGTCATTAGCGTATACTGTTAACAAGTGCGAGGGAAATCACCATTAATGTCAATGACTCCCAAGGTACACTAGTACAATCCAACAAATGTGAATAAATGAGCTGAAGTCAAACACTCAGTGGAATATCTCGATCAGGGGTCAATAATGAAAACCCACTATCGAAAGCGAGGAAACCTGCCATTGAGGCATGCAAGCTCCAAGGTACCAATTGGTTTCTAAGTCTAATTCCTGGATAATGAGTTGAAGTCGACAGGAAAAGACTCGTCACAGGAAGGCCTTAATGTATCCCACATTAATGACATGAAATGGGTAACAATATTTGAAGTGGATCAGAGTAACAAGTGATTCAGGACTGACTCAGGGATGGCCAACGCAATAGAAGGCTTAAGGCCTGCAAAAATGGCCGATGTAATAGAAGGATTTTTGGGTTGAATTTATGTTTGAACATATTGACGACACGATAACCATCTTCGAAATACTGAATCAACAACAAGGATCACATACCGATTTGTAATCTTATAAAGGAGTATGATCAGGAGACAAGTAGATTTTCCAACCTAGACACAAGGCGACAAGCGACACTTCCATAGAATACAAGTTTAGACATATTTCTTTCCCAATTTTTTCCCCCACTATTTCTGGAGAGTACCTCTTTATTTTTACTCAAGCTTGAGGAGGATAACATATGCTTGTCAATTTAAGCTCATCCTTCGGACGAGCCCCTCGGAGTATGTTTAACGAACCCTAGGAAGGAGTGGTTCGGTCCCACATGGGTCTTTCAATGTTTTTTTTATGAGTCCAAAGAAAGAAAAATCATGGGTTTTTCATGTTTAGAGAGTCTGAAAAACACTTAAAGAAAACTTTGGTCCCATATGTGCCTTTCAATGTTTTTTTAACAAGTCCAAAGAAAGAAAAATCAGGGATTTTTCATGTTTAGAGAGTCTGAAAAACACTTAAAGAGAACTCTCTCAATTCCTTTTTCATAAAGTAGTCTGATGAGATCGAAAAAGAGATAAACTATCACTCAATAGATGTTTTCTTCAAACACTTTAATAAGCGTGAAGAGAACAAGGTCGCTCGACAATCTTTTCATGTTTAGAGAGTCTGAAAAGAGCTTAAAGGGAACTCCAGGGGGTTCCTTTTTCATATAACCTTTATGAGTCCTAAAATGTGATAAAAGTATACTCAGTTNCTCGGTAATTTATTCTCATGTATTTATGAGCATGAGAAAGAACAAAGACTAAGCTTGGGATTGTTTTCATTTTTTACGCCAGCTTTAAAACAAAACAAAATTGTGCTTGGACCTAGTTTCAGTTTTACACAAGCTTGAACCAGAGGAAACTATGCTTGGACCTGGTTTCATTTTTACACAAACTTGATCCATAGGAAACTATGCTTGAGGTAAGTGGTTTCATTTTTACACAAGCTTGAACCACATAAAATTGTGCTTGTGACTTCCCAACGCATAACACATGGATGGTTGGTACTTAGCCCGTAGCTTAAGAAGCTAGCGGCTCAATTTTAGCATGAAGTCCAGAGGCTGAGGAAAATGCCCCCCCAAGCTTCGTTTCATCCAACTGCAAAGGATAATGAAATGCAGCTTAAAATACTAAATGAAGGACTTGACTCAAATAGAGAGGGGGAAAAACTATTTCATTTTTTAACGAGCTTGGCATAGAAACAAGAACTATGCTCATACCCTTTGTTTCAGTTTTTAATGAGGTTTCCACGGAGACAAAAAAAAAACTATCCTCGTAAGTGGTTTCATTTTTTAACGAGCTTGAAATAAAAAAACCATGCTCAAAGACCTATGTTTCATTTTTTAACGAGGTTTTCTCAGATACACAAAAACTATCCTCGGAGCTCTCTTCTTGATCATGGATTCCAAGAGGACAATGCTCTGGAATGACACCATGTCAAGGGACAAAACTCGGTCATGTCTTCCAAGAGGTATTCACTAGAAGGAAGAAAAACACTTTGGAAGGACACCATGTCGAGGGTCGCGACAAGAGTAAAGGGATCATGCTCTAACAACTCTATCGAAGAGATCACCATGTCAACTACTAGATCTAAGTCATCAAAAGTTGAAACCATGGGCGACAACGCCACATAATTGACTTGTGGTGGGGGTGATACCGTCTGCATATAAGAACCATTTAGGGAGGCAATCCAGTCAGGGTCAATGAATGAAATTTGATCAACAGTCACAATTCTTCCATCGTGAAGGAAAGATATCACACGAAAAAGAGTGGACACAATAGCTTTCATGGAATAGACATAATCCCACCCAAGAATTAAAGAGAAATCCAAGGGATATTGGACTACCATGACATCAATGAAGACATTTTTCCCTCCCAAAGTTACAGAAAATTGAGGAAGGGTCCCTAAAGGTTGACTAGTTCTTCTGTTAAAAGATAACAGATTTTGTGTAACCGGTGCAAGTGGAAGACAACCCAAATCTTGCCAGGCAAAAGAGGACAAAATACTAACTGACGAACCTTCATCTATCAGTGTCTGAGGAATGTTGAGACCACAAACCTGGACTGTAATCTGGAAAGGAATGTGAGAGGGAAGACGAGGTCCAGTTAGCATACCCCAATCAAAATGGATGGCCTCATAACTTGGAGGGGGTTCCATGGGAGAAGGAGGAATGCCCTCAGGCATGGTAGATTATGTATCAATGAGAAAAACATGGGAAGTATCGGGTTTACTCTCTAGTGGGAGATTAGGATCAATCGATGGAGAGATCAGATCGACCACTTCAGTTTCATTCTCCAAGGGGAGAATGGGGTCGACAGGTGGAAACAGATCGACCACTTGGGTGACACTCTCTAATGGGAGGGGGGGATCAAACGAGGATGGGATCGGATTGACCACTTTAGTTTCACTCTCTGAGGGGAGAGCGGGATTGACTAAGGATGGTATCAAATCAACCACTTTGTCAATTGGTTCAACTAAGGATGTGACCATATTAACGACATGATCAACCGGATCGAACAGTGAAGGGACCGAAGTGATCATTCCATTAAGGACAGGTGGGTTGAGAGAAAGCTTGTGATAAGCAATTGGAAGTTGAGGCTGTGAAACAGTCATGTCTTCCAGGAATTTCGAGGATTATTCCATATGAGGGAAAAGGTGAGTTAGATGACCCCCTTTGCATAACATACACAGGAACTTGACTCTACTTTTCTTCTTCCCAACGGTATCATGACTAGTTGAAGGGAAGTCATCAGCATGTTGTTCAGAGGCTAACGACATGGGTTGGTCAGGGTGTGTAGACCATACTTCGATAACCTTGGGTAGACCAGGGCAATCCTTAAGAAGATGGATACCCTTACAAAGCCTGCAAGGGTACTTAGGCTTACTGGTTGTTTGGGTGATCTTCACATCATCAACACTCCCAACATGATTAACAGTAACTGATTGTTTTCCAACATGTTTGACAGTGGTTGGAAGTTTGGATCCTTGCTTATTTTTCTTCTTCTTATTCTTTCGTTTCTTCTTCTT
>SNQJ01S0058695.1:0-11649 GCA_010110895.2 Picea sitchensis
CCGCCGCCTCACGCAGTAACTCTACCACCAACCTCCTCCACGCGTCCTCCAACCTGCGTCCCACAATAATTTTTATTGCCTCGGGATTTATGGGCTCCCGCACCCTGCATACGCAACTCTTTGCATACGTAACTCTGTTGTTATCCCCCCTTTCTTGCTGACTGTCTTTTAAATCGGTTTATCAGATCATTGAATGCAGTCTGCAATCAATGTTATTTTATTAACTGTAATTCTTCCCTAATTAAATCTTGCTTAATAATCTTTAATCATTTATCAGTTTAGGGGCGTTACAATTTGGTAGCTGAACATCATAGTCAGTGGGATCAGATTCTTCCGCAAGCGGAATTTGCATATAATGACTCAACTAACAGAAGTACAGGACAATGCCCATTCCAGATAATGTATGGAATGTTGCCAAGGGGAGTATTTGATTTGAGAGACTTAGAGCAGAATGAATTCAGAAGTGTTGGAGTAGAAGATTTTGCAGCAAAGATGCAGGAGATCCACAGTAAGATTAAGAAGCAATTGCAGAGTTCCAACCAGGAATATAAACGCAGAGCAGATCAGCACATGAGAGAGATTCAGTTCGAAGTGGGAGATTTGGTCTTAGCGCATCTAAGAAAAGAGAGATTCCCAAGGGGAACATATAATAAGATGAAAATGAAAAAGATAGGGTCGTGTAAGATTCTGAGAAAATTTGAGGCAAATTCTTATGAGATAGAATTGTCAGATGATGTGGACATATCACCCATATTCAATGTAACAGACATGTATCCTTATAGATAATATGAAGCAAATGGAGAAGAGAATTAGAAGGAAGTTCAGTGGGTCAAACAGATGCTTGTCGCTAAAAAGTCACAGATGGAAAAGATCATTGATTAGAGACTTAGCAAGAAGACCCAGAGGAAGACATATTTTGAGTATTTGGTAAAGTGGAAGGGACACCCAATTGAATATGTCAGTTGGTAAAGAGAAGTGGAGATCCAGAAACATGGACAGACAGTGTAGGAGCTCATGAATAGGAGTTCATGAATTTTTTTCAACCATACGAATATGATGCAGGAGCATCGCCAGCAAATCAAGCGAACAAAAGCGGAGGACAACTAGATATGCACCAACACGTATTTTGGAGATATTTTTAATTTGAAAAGATGAGACATTAATGTAATATCTGGAAGGGACATGTTTGCATTTATGGTTTGGAGATTGTAACACAGATCTTGAGCATTGCTCTCATCTGTTTGTTGGAGGCAATTAATGTAATAAATGTAAAGTAGTTGTAGGATTTTAATTCGATTAGATAGCTTAGATGTGTAGGAGGGAAAAATCTAGAAATCTCCCTCGTATGTATTGTATTGTATCATTATTGTCAATTAGAAAAAAAGTAAGAGCTATAGAGCAAGAGAGTAGGAGAGAAGAGAAAAAAAAAACAGAGACTGTAGAAGTTGTATAAGCAAATAGTTGTTGCTATAGAACCCATGTACAGGAACGCTTGAGTTAATATAAGAATGCTTTGACTCAATCTCATGGTGTTGTGATGAATATTGTTTGCATCTATTGAATGGTATGTTTACAGTTTGCTTATATTCTTTGTTATGCATTTGTTTCAATGTTGTGTATGTGTATGATTTCATGTTGAATGTATGAAGTCTATAAGAGGGAGAGTATGAGTTTCAATTGTTTCTCTTCCTGAGAGTTCCTGCAAGGAGTGCATCGACAAGTTCTGAGTTTTACCTCAGAAAAACTAAGGAGAGATAGCTTTGTTCTCATACCAGTAGAAGTGAGAGCATAGCACGGATTTGTGCAAGGTGTGCACAGGCAGGTTGAAGTCTTAGACTTTTCCAACCCAGTGAGTGGTTGAATAACTTATGTTCCAAGGGGTGTGTAGAATTGGAGAATTCAGATAATCATAGATTATCGTGAAGTCGCAAGGAGTGCGGGTAGAATCCCTTGGAATCCTTGAGTTTGCAGCAAGAACCAAGCTCAGGAGGGATAAAGACTTCGAAGCGTTTGGAGGAAAGAAGATTCTGGAGTTACCTCGTAGAAATCAAGCTCAGAAGGAGACGTTAAGTTATTTGGCTAGTAGTGTCAAAAGTCTGAACGGGCAGTTGAAATTCACAGAGTGAGAACTACCGATTTTTCGTGGGCCGTTGGATCTAGTGGATCGGCAGAGAAGTTAAGGCCGAGTGTCTTTCAACACTCGCAAGCTTAGGAGGAATAGTTACTGTTAGATCTAGATCAATGAGAGCCATTGATCTTGTATTTTTGAGTTTCATCATTTCGAGAATTGGAGTGTGGAGAAAGTCGTGACTTGGAGATCTTGAGTTGAGAAATCTCGATATGAGAAATACTAATGCTATATGTACCGTCAGATTGAGGAGGAATCAGGATCGTCGATCCGTAGAAAGGAATTCGCGAGTTTGGACTTCAGGAGAAAGGACAAGAGTTGCATCGCGAACTCACGAGTCACGAAATTCTGATGCACTCGGAGGTGGATCCCAGAACGTGACTAAGGTCACATGGTTAAGGCATAAGGGAGGAATTAAAGAACCATTATCCCATTTCAGGGTTTCAAGAGTCAAAGGAGTCAGAGGGACTCACAACAGAAATTGCGAAGTCGCAAAACCCAAAAACACCCTTTCGGGTAAAGGTTGTGGTCACACTGGTTGGTCACAAGGAGTGGAGGTTCATGCCTAGTTTTTGTTCATACAAGTGTAACTTCTAAGAGGGGCATGTGGATATATGTGCGGAGGCTCCAGTGGGAACTAAAGATCCATTCTGGCTCAAGGAAGTAGAAAGATCCAAAGACCGGGAGGTCACACAGAACCTGCTGAGGTAGGGTTGTTGTGTCATGATTCAAAGGTAGAGGAAGATGAGGATTCAATAGAGTAAGATGAATGATTATATGTTATAATTGTAACCATCCTAGGAATTTAGTGCGAGATTTTTAGAATCCTTATACACCATGCACATATTGTATATAGTTGGATCATGCGACTGAATATTTTCCATAGTTGATCACAAAGTGGAAAGAAAATAGGAACCAGAATGTTCAAATGATAATGGCAGAAGCATACGATAATCGACCAAGGGTAGCAGTAGTTATGCATGGAGGAGAAAGAACAGGGGCTGATGCGATGAAACAAGGAATTCAAACTCACTAGTGGGTCAGGAAAGCAGTAGAACCTCCTATGATGTTCGATCCTCAGAAAGAGAGAGACACATACAAGCAAGAAAGGAAGGATCTATTAGAAATTGAATGGGTAGCGTCAACTTCGTAACCTATGTATGACATGCCTCCAGCCTATGACCACTCGATGACAAAAAGGACAATTGAGAAGGTAAGTACGCTAAAAAAATTCTTAAAGAGTTGTTTAGAACTAATGAAGGATGAAACTGCATTGAACACACTGCACAGGATGATCGACCAGTGCACATAATATTAAGAAGAAACTAGTGCACAATGAGCATTTAACGAAGTACAGCGCAAGAAAAGGATGAATAGGGAATTCTGACTTAATGTGTAGGTAGGAGACTTTTATATGGATAATATCATCTTGGATATGGGATCTAATGTGAATGTCATTCCAAAGAAGTCAAGGGAAATGATGGGAAAACCAAAGTTGATATGTTCACCAGTTCAGTTGAGGCTAGCAAATCAGCACAATATGGTCACGATTGGAAAGCTGACAGGGTTGAATGTTAACATCGATGGGGTGTGCAACACATCAAATTTTGAATTAATCTAGATAGTGGATGGTAGAAAACCTTATCCAGCTTTGTTTGGACTCAATTGGGATTTTGATAACCAGACCAATATTGATATGAAAAAGAGACAAATGATATTTGAAGTATAATACTTGAGAGTTATTGTGCCATTGGATCCCACAAAAAGAAGATGATATGTGGAATTAGCAAGGGGAAAAGAATTTGATAACCTTTAAAATATAACTACGTGGATGGATGACTATATTAATCCTACTGCTGAAGGTGTACTTAGTTGGAAAAGTATCATTTCTTGTGCATCGGATTCAAAAGAAGCCTTGGAACATTGACAACAGAGGCTACATGAGGTATCTACAAGGAGATGTGCTCGTATTACCTGCACATTGCATTGGATTGAAGCTGAGGTATGTGATCCCTCAGAGCATGATGGACTAATAGATGTAGATATTTTTGTAAGAATTTGAATTGTAGATACCATATCAACAAAGATTGCTAGATTTATATATTGCACTGAAAGCGATTCATGCGAGATGGTGGGTTGCGCATAAGGATAGAATAGATAATTGGCAACAATGCAAAAGGTTGTTACTGGTCAGGTTCAGAACAAAAATTGAATATCCCGTGCAGAAGTATATTGGGTTGAGTTGTCCTATAGATAATCTTACACAATGCACTGTGACATGGACCTCAGTACCTAAGTAGGAATGGGCGAACTTGTTTGTACACACCTTGGATACAATCCCGAAGAACTGGTACTTAGAACTAGAAGTATGCAGAGGAACAACAGATTGGGAATACTTGACTCACAAATTTAAGGTAAATTTCAAGTTTGAAGACGATACCCCTTAAGTAGACACAACTCTTTAGATTATCAGGACCAAGATATTTACACCCTCAAAAGATTTGAAGATACCAATATCCTTATGTAGTGCGCCCATATATTTTGCAATTTTTCAAGAGGTTTTGGAATGCTATAATGTTGTTGGAGAAGACCAGGAGGAAGAAGACTCGAGAAATTTGCAAATACCAAAAACTGAAGGAGAGCAAATAGTAGAGGGTCATGAGCATGAATCTACTGAGTATGCAAATCCATTGAAAACACACAAGGTGAATATTGGTACAAAGGATAATCCCAAGTTCGCAAACATTGGAGATTACTGGAATGAAGAAACTGTCGAGAATATTATTGATTTATTGCACAAATACCAGGACCTTTTTTCGACTACATTCTCATATATGAAATGGATTGTTGGGGGACTAGGGGAGATGAATATTCATTTGAAGTCGGATGCCAAGACAGTGATGCAGAGATCGTACTGATTGAAACCAGTATATAAGAAAAAAGTGAAAGTAGAAATAGATAGGATGTTGGAAGATGAGATTATTTAACCTGTCGCAGAGTCATAACGGATCAGCCCAATGGTGATTCAGGACAAGAAAATAGGTGGAATCATAATTTGTGTGGATTTGTGAAAATTGAATGATGCTTTCTTACATGCCATGTTTCCTACTTCGTTTACAGATGAAGTTTTGGAGAATGTAGGAGGACAAGAAGCTTACTCATTCACTGATGGGATTCTCTGAGCATCACCAGATTAAGATTTCATAGGAAGATTGGAATAAGACAACATATGTGACAGAATGGGGATGTTATCAGTATATAGTCATGCCTTTTGGGTTGAAAAATGTGCCAACAGTATTTTCCAAAGTTGTCGTCGCATCTTTTAAAGAATTTATTCATAAGTTTTTGGAAGTATATTTGGATGATTAGATAGTGTTTTGTTTGTTGAAAGACCATGTTGAAACTCTACGCTTGATTTTGGACAGATGTAGACAGTTTCATGTTTCTTTGAACTTGAAGAAGTGATTTTTTTGTGCATTGTTTGGTATCTTGTTGGGTCATGTAGTATGTAAACAAGGACTTTTGGTTGATCTTGCGAAGATTGTTGTTATCTTGATTTACCACCACCTACTTCAGTGAAACAACTATAGGAAACATTGGGTCATATGGGGTACTACAAAATTTTTATTAGGGGATATGCACAAATCATAGCCCTGTTGGAAAAATTGTTGAAGAAGGAGGTCAAGGTTGAATGGAATGAGGAATGTCCGCAAAGTTTGAATACCTTGAAGAAGAAATGGGTTACCGTGTTGATTTTAGTATTTCCATACTAGAAGAAGGAATTTCATGTCCACATAGATGCATTATCTATAGTGTTAGGCGTAGTTCTAGCTCATCCAGGGCAAGGAGGTTTAGACCATCCCATTGCATTTGCCAGCAAAATGTTTTGAACTACTGAACAAAATTACACTACTACAAATCATGAAGGACTGGAAATGGTGTATGCACTACAAAACTTTAGGCATTCTCTACTAGGGTCACATTTGAAGATGTACACAGATCAATCTGCACTGAGATACTTAGTCAATAAGCCAGTGTTGAGGGGGAAGATATGCGGATGGATATTACTATTTCGGGAGTATGAATTTGAAGTGATTGTAAAACCAGGAAAATTAAACTTAGGACCTGACCATTTGTCGAGCATGCTAACAGGGGAAGATGCAGGAAATTTGAACGACAATCTACTAGACGTGCACTTTTTTGCAGTACAAATGGTCGATGATTACTTCACATATATTGTAAAGTTCCTGACCACAAGAGTAGCCCTTCCTGAATTTACAACTGCGCAGAAGAAGTAGTTAGTAGTAAAGGCATAAAATTATCAACTTATAGCATGGAATTTGTATAAGTTAGGCACAGATGGTATGCTTCAGCAATGTGTATTGGAGCACAAAAGTCCTATGATATTATCAGAGGCACATGAAGGAGTTGCAAGAGGAAATTATGCAAGTAAATCGATGGCTCAGAAGATTTTGCACGTAGGCTTTTGGTGGCCCACCCTTCATAAGGATGCTAAGGATTCTTTTCATACCTGTGATTCCTGTCAAAGAGTTGGAAAGCCATCCAAAAGATATGATATGCATTTAATACCGCAAGTTACATTGCAGGCTTTTGATAAATTAGTAGTTGATTTAATTGGATTGATCAACCCACTAGAAAAAAGTTCAGGAGCAAGATATATAATCATTGTGACAGATTATTTGACCCGATAGGCTGAAGTAGAACCTATCAGAGATTGTAGCACCAAGAATGTTGTGTGATTTCTCTTTGATAATGTTGTTACAAGGTTTGGATGTCCGAGAATCCTTATGAGTGATCAGGGACCCATTTCTTGAACAAAAGGATTGTTTCTTTGACAAAATAATTTCATATTCACCACCAAAAGAGTACACCTTATCACCCTAAGGAGAATGGAACGGTGGAAGCGTTTAACAAGATCCTGGAGCATGCGCTGACAAAGATATGTAATGTAAATCGAGATGATTGGGATTTGAGGATTCCTATATTACTATGGGCATATCATACTACATGTAAGAAGCTCACGGGACAGACACCATTCTGATTAGTATATGTCCAGGAAGCAGTTATGCCCATGTAATTCATTGTATTGAGTCTGCGCATTATCGCACTGACAGAGCTCATATATTTTGGCATAGTAGAGAAAAGACTGTCAGAGTTAGTGCAACTGGAGGAAGACCGCTTGATCGTAGGATTTCATTAGAAACTTCAAAAATCACGTGAAAATTCATGGCATGACATACATATTAAACATAAGAAGTTCTATATGGGAGACTTAGTTTTACTCTATGACAACAATTTTTTGCAGCACCCTGGAAAGTTCTAAATGTATTCGTTGGGTTTGTATGTGATAAGATTTGTCACAAAAGTAAGTGTTGTTTAGTTGAATAAATTGAATGGGGAGACCATGGAAGGGCTCATAAACTATATTCAACTGAAACTGTATAGGGACAGTCATGCTTCCGCGCACTAGCCTGACTGTGCGGTATGTGTACCATAGTATTTGTATTATATTGTATTATAGAGGAAAAGAAAAAGAAAAGAAAAGGAAATAAAAGAGCTTTAGGAAAGACATAATAAACATTTGAAGAGATAAAGTTCTAAATCGAACTTTGTTCAAAGAGTCAAAGATGAATAAGAAAATGTCCTATAAAGGAAGGAAAATTGAACTACACGCAGAAAGGAGAATTGAAGAACCAAGATAAAGGCCTGCACAGAATACGAAAAAGACATTAAAGAGAAAACATCATGGCAAGATGGAAGGAATGCATAATTATAAATGAAAAGTGGTGACGAATATCTTGATAGGATGGAAAATCTAGACCATGATCCATCGAATATATGAATTTAATGCATAATATGGAAGGAATTGAATGTGAATACAATTGTATGGGACTAATAATTTTCGGCGCAAAGAGGAAGATAAAAACTAAAAACAACCTACAAAAGCATAATAGGGGGAAATGAGTAAGGTTTATTGTTGCTTGACATTTGTAAAGAACAGAGAGCCAAAGAAGAGTCAGAGCTTACAAAAGAGAGAACCAAGTGTGTTGCAGACCGAATCAAAGTACAGAAAGTCATGGCGCCACCAAAGACAGAATATTCCACATCGTGAATGAAGAAACTGTGCACTAAGCAGGCAGCAGTGCTAGTGCAGGAAGAAATCCCAAGAGCAGAAGAAACAGATCCAAGCTTGGCAAACTTTCCTAGAGCGTATGTGCCACCTAGAAAGCCTACAACCAAGCAAGTCAGAGTGTAGAAACAAGTGAAGTATGACCTTGTGACGCTGATTATTCCACATGGGGTCATTTTCGAAGGAATATATATTGGGCGTCGTAGAAAGCCTAAGGTTTTTAGACCATGACCTAACAGATCCAAATAATTTTCCAAAATTAGCACCAGAGAATTACCTGTGCACATCATCCATCCCAAATTCACTTATAATCACAATCGAGCTACAAGAATGGGCCACATGACTGCAAAGAATAGGAATATTGAACCTATTGGAGATCCTGCATTTTGGAAGAAGTGTAGAGATCAACATCTGCGTCAAGTTATTTTTAAGTTGTGTCCATGAAGTAATTCTATGGTTGGACAAGGCAGTCTCGATTGACACATAATTGATTGTGTGGATTATAGGATTACCATTAGTAGGGGAAGACCCTCTACTATTGTTCATAGAAAAGACACGAGAAAATTCATTACTAGAAAGAATGAAGGAAAATATGGCACACAAAGAGGAGCACGTGGAGTAGACATCACGAGTATCAAAGATGATACGGTAATATTTTCGACGTAGGTGCTAGCTTGCAAATTACTTAGGAAATGTCGCAAAGATCATGTGCCAACATGAGTCATAGTAGTAACGAAGAAGGGAGTAGTAGGAGTATAGATGAACTGGGAAACATTCTTGTTGAACCAGTTCTTAACATACTACAGGGAAGCACAGAAGAAAGGAACGAAGTTCCATTATTCTTGGTTATTAGTCTTAATTTCTTTAGTTTCTTGGAGGGAACCAGAAGAGACATAGTTCTTGGAAGGTAAGCATAAACAATACTTGGCAGCAATGTATGTTTCGTTGTAGCATATCGTGCATAAGAAAAGACAGATGGACAACAACATCACCTTATATGTCTACAACGAGAAAATTCGACAATGCATTGAGGATACACCATGCATTCAACCGCATATAGTGGAAGCATATAAAAATATTGCACAATTCAAGGCAGGGTGACACCATATGTATCTTCAAGAAAAATGGATTTGGATCAACAATAGTTTCTGACCCACTATAGGTTGACAAAACAAGACATCAGCCAGATAGTAAACGACTAGGATGCAGAATGGAAAACCCCCTGTGACAAAAACAACGCAGAAGGAGTCACAAGAACAAAAAAATGATTAAGAAGAAGAAGAACAGGAACAAGGGAATGGTGAAGGTGACACATAGGAATCAACACTGCATGTAGGAGAAAAGATCATTTGAAGGAGCGATCAATGCACAAGCATAAGAAGAGGAAAGCCTTCAAGGAAGTATCCATCCAAGCCTTCACTAAGGATGAATTAGAGAAAATCTAAGATCAAGTGAAGGAAGTAATGGAAGAAAAATTTATGTGAGCTACACAGAAATAAGAGGAAATGCACTCGAACATGTAGGCACAGATAGTCACATTGCATTAGATTTTGGAATCAACCAGGATAGTGTTGGTTCAAACAATAGAACAAGAACAGATCAAGAACACGACAAAGATGAAAGAGTCACAACTGACAACATCGCAACCACCATCAGCATCAGCAGAGCGTTAGATAATGAAGATATCAGCATGGGCTATAGAGTTTCGCACGAAAAAGATGTAAGAGAGAGCGCAATCATTAAGTCATATTGACTTAGTGTTGTCTCAATTACCCATGAACGTGTTACACAACTTGCATACAAGTTTCACACAAGAAATTTAGTTTTTCACAAACTCAACTTCTACGAAGTTGGCCAAAGTGAATGAGGACAATGCAACACTGCACGTAGAATACAACAAACTAGTGCAAGAACAGGACGAGTCTATGCAGAGACAAGTGAGGTTGCACCATGCAATACAGGAAGTATACAACAACATATTGAAAGTATACATGGAATCATATGCCCCATTGGAAGAGAAAATGACGAATATCAATGAATCCATTCATGGTTTTTGCATGAAGATTATTGACTTGGAAGCTAACACTATGCCAAGTTCTCCACCAGAAGAAGAGAGAAAAGGGAGAAAACAACCATGACCACTTTGGAGAGAATTAAGATCTTGGAGGAAGAATGTGTGAAGCTACATGAAGAAAGAACACAAGTATGGACTCATTTGCTGGAGAATGCAGAGCTAAAAACATTAGACCAGAGATTACAGACTACACAAGAGAAGGTACATAAGATCAAAGACACAATGAGCACTCTGCCACCTCCAAGTGAATGGAATCCATAGTGGAGAATATGTAGATACACCAAGAGATAAACCAAATCATATCTTAACAACAGACTCTTTCACATAATCTCGAGTCACTACAGGAGGAAGCATTCAAGGTGACAGAAGAACTTGCAAAAATGCAAGGCATGTTAACACAAGAAACACAAGATAGTGCAGAAAAACTGAAGACCCCTATTAGCGCGCAAACAACAGAGGGTATTTTAACGCAGGAAGCACAAGTAAAGGAAAAGGTTGCAACCACAAAAGAAACTTTTGAGAAGTTCGACGTGACATTGAAGGGAGCGCAGCAGAAGGCCTGAGTGGCTCGAGATGAGACACGGGTGAGTGTTGGGGGCCTATTGGGACAATACTTTTTGGGACCAGTTTTGGGAACTGCACAGTGCATGCAAAAGAAGGAAAGAAAGTTGGTGCAATTTTAGGGATCAGTTCTCACAAAGGAAGGAAGACAATTGTAATTCGTTAGGAATTTTGGTCCATCGAAAAGGGCTAAGACCTAATGTAATAGTATAAATGTGTAAGGGATTTTTTTGGGATAGGGTAACATATGAGATAAATAGTGAAAGAGAATAGCATGTGAGCGAGTAAGGAGAGCTAAGTACACATTGTATGTGTGAATGTAAGAGTGAAGAGAGACTGATCCAAGTAGATATTGGTGGCCACCCACCTATTCCACTTGGACCCCCACCATTGCTTCTTTCAGTTTTTCAGTTTTCGCACAGTTACTATTTTTAGCAGTATTTTTCGGGTCCTGAACTTCTGGGGCCATTTTGAGGCCCTAAACGATGTTTTTTTGTGTATGTTATTGTTTCAAAATAGCATCTAATGATGATATTTTGTCTTTATTGTTGTAGGTCTCGGATAGATCTTTCAAACGAGCTATCATACGCCTAAAACGAAGATCGTACGCAAACGTTACGACCCCGGGAAGTTGATGCACCAACTTACCCAAACGGGGCCCACATGACTTTTGGCGCTTCATCTCCCAGGGTTAGGTTTTTGGATGTCTAGGAATTTTGGCATTCCCGTTTATTG